>JABFFE010000509.1:0-10967 GCA_013623625.1 Fusarium setosum | reverse complement strand
CCAGTGCACCCACGAGGTGAGTGCGCAGCTCCGTGATAGGCGCTGGAAGAAAAAAACGCCCAGGAACAGGTGCGTACCGTTATCGAAGAGCGAGGCACAGAGCAAGGCGCATGATGTTGCTTCTGCTTTGATCATGGCAGGCAGCGTCCGTGTGACTGTTGGCGCAGAGGGATGTGATTGGATGGTGCGCATGGGGGTTTTTGGCTCTGGAACTTGGGGTGGCTCACGCGCCGTCATGACGATAAGCCGAGGAGAGGGTGTCGTCATTTAGGCAAAAGCAGGTAACTGTGCTCTCTAACTTGTATGCGAAGATACCTGGAGCTGCCTAGAGGGGGTGTTCGTCCAAGGTTCTCTCTCTCATCTCCAAAGTTCCTGTCCCGGTTCGCCTTGAAGAGTCATCGCCGGATGACCAACGAGATGAGCTGAGGAGAAGAGAGAGAGTGACACCTCAGGAATCAATTTTCTGAAACAGGTTGCGCATGAATGATGATGTCTTTGTTGTGCGACTGACGTCTTGTCGCATTGTTACAGTATTGGTTGTTTCAACACTGTTCGGCAGATCACAGAACTATCACCACATGAGCATGCCTAGATAACGGCAGATCGTCGAGGGAAAAGAATATACTATCACGACTTATCTTATCGCCATCACCTCAATTGACCACAGGTTCATACGATAACCAGGTCCGATAAGGTGATGCCCCCAATGCGGAATCCCGAGTAGCACCCCGGCCAGTCTCGGCCTTTCGGCGACGCGGGAACTAGCAAATCGGACCTCTGGACGGCCTCATAAACCCAACAGGGTCAATGTCAATGGCTACTTTTTCCATTTCATCACGTACATCAAGGTCGCAGCAAGGTCGCGTCCAGGCAATCATGTCTAGGCTCACATCACCAACACAACCTCCAGCACAACAAGGTACCTAGGCAGACCACGGGACTGGCTGAAAGACGCATCACCATAGGGTAAGCCCATCACGACAGTATGGGATCCTGCAATGAAACCAACACAACAATCCACCGATTGCTACGCCGCATCAGCTTCGTGAATAGTTCAATTCGCTTAGCTACAATGATTCATCACATTCATCCTTTTCATGCAGGTCATATACAGACGTTCCCATTCCCTCACGACTCTGCCTCCTCTCCCCCGAGCCTCACCTCCAGCGCCCCGAGATACTTTTCCACATCCGTCATCTCCATCCCCCGCTGCTCGTTCACAGTCTTGTCCTTGTCCCACGCCACCCCGCGCCCCTGCGCAAAGGTATCCCGATACTTGACCATGGTCGAGGGCTCCTCCTCCATCTGCCGCCGCAGCTCGGCCAGGTCCCACAGCTCCCGGCGGAACTCGGTCCCGAAGTGCGCGTCCAGCAGGTCCGCCAGCGCGCCGTACGAGATGGTGTCGCCCGCCGTGTACACGACCTGCCGCTGGATCCCGCGCGGGTCCAGAACCACCTCTGCCGTGACCCGGCCAATGTCGCCCGGCGTCGTCACCGTGATGCGGTTGTCCCAGCTCCCCAGCGCCCGCACCGTCCGCCTCGCAAAGTCCACCACGCCAAAGTCGGCCAGGAACAGGAAGCTCATGAACAGGCCCGTCGACACAATCACCCAGTCCACCTCGGTCTGCGCCCGCAGGCCCTTCCGCACCTGGAGCTGCTCGTCAAACAGGTCCTGCGACGAGCCCTCGCCGATGATGTCGTAGTCCATGCCAAACTGCCACGGAAAGTAGCGCTTCACCTTGGCCTCGAGCACGGCGTCGAGCAGCTTGACCTGCGTGCCGGGCGGCAGTCCCATGCCGTTGCACGACACGACCGTGTCGAACTTGGAAAAGACGGCTGCTAGCTCCGCCACGCTCGCGCTGACCACGTCGGCGGCCTCAAAGTCGGCGCCCAGCGCCCGTACGTGCTGGATAAGCTTCTTCTTGTCTGGCGCAGCCGAGTCGAGCGTCGCCTGTCTCAGCAGCACCGAGACCCGAGTGTGGTGGTGCTGGCGCCGGGGGTGACGGGCCAGAGCCTCAAGCACGCTGAGTCCCAGCTCACCGGCGCCGAGGACGAGGATGTTGTCGGTCATTGTCATGAGGGAAGGGTTGTTGAGGCGGTCAAGGGCTTGCAGGTTCTCGACAGAGAGTTTGAGAGGCGCTTGATGGTCTTGGTGCTCGTCCTGAGCTGTCATCCTCGCGGCGGCGGCTGGCTGAAGGGGCTCCGGTATATAGGCTATAGCTTATTTCTCGCGCCATTACGTCGTTACGTCGTCTCGGTTGCCCCTGTGGAGATGCATCTGCCGATCCGGCCTGTTGGGGGATCCGCCTGATGTCACGCTTCGGTGGCGCTCAACACGGCCGAGAAGCCGTACGACTGGACGAGTTCGATCTTGGCGTGCATGTCCAGCTCCATCGCTTGGTATGATGACACCTTACGTCCACAATCTCCGACGTCAAAAGTGAGGGCATTCATAAAATTGCTCCGGTTCGGATAGTAGATTTGTAAGATGCATCCACAGAGATCATGAATGACACCGTAACACTGTCAATCGTGGAGCCTCAACTGTTTTCTCCCCCCTGCCGCTAGTAAACCCGGCCGGACTTAAGGATTCCAGCCACAAGCCATTTGTAAGCCCTCGGCACGACACAATTTACAAATGCGGAATTGATGGAACTCGATATTTTTTCTATCCAAGAATCTAATTACTAGACAAAGGGGGCTAATTATTAAACTTTCAGGCTAGCGCAGGGACCGGCCTGCTTTTGCCATAGACGCCAACGCTTCCCAATGCAAATGACAGATGGAATTCAATTTTTTGGAATGAATGAATGAATGAATGATTCGATCGACGACTCATGAACCGATTGTCCTCTTGTTGGCAAATCCCACTGACCGAGTCTGAAGGTCAAACACCACGAACTGTGCCTTGAGGAGAATGTCTCCCAGGATGGCGAACCCAATGCCCTCAGAGCTCTGGATGCCACCATAGCAGGTTGTGGCAGAGAGCCTGCCGTAGTTGATGTATGAGCCGGGAACCCTGCCGCGGTACTTGCCAATGCCAAAGTAGTAGTCAGGGAGGCCCGAGGAGCAGGGGAACGTCCACACGCCCTGGGCCGCGCTGAACTTGGCTCCCTTGACCTTTCGGTAGTAGCCCTTGGTGATGGTGTCGGGCAGCAGCAGGAGGGTGGTGCCAGTGTCGACGATGGCGGAGTAGTTGTACCTGTGGTAAGGGGCTCCCCTGCCGAGCTGGAAGCCCTCAACCGTAAACTGCCACCACGGACTGTTCTTGTCGACCGAAGCAAAGGCGATGGAACCCGAGTACTCGCTCTGGTCGATGTAGCCAAAGTTGTAGTTGCCAGGGGCACCCTTCTGCAGGTTGGCCGTGAAGACCGGAAGAGAGAGATTGTCCTGGACGTTGTCAAAGTACGTCTTTTGCCGCGTCGGTCGGACTGTGTTGAGACTGGTAAAAGCCAAGCCCACAATGCCATTAGCGAACGTATCCTCTGCAATGCCATCCGAGACCTCGATGGCCGACTGCACTGCCTGGGTGTTGACATAGGTGTTGCCGACTTGGACCTTGTCGGTGTAAACGATGCCGCTGGCGCCAGTACCATCGCCATACTTGATGCTCCAGGTCTGGCCGTTCAGTCGCTTGCTGGTCTTGGACTTTTCCGGGTTGTAAAGAATGTGGCCAGCCTGGTCAAGCTGGTAGGTATCTGTGGAGAAGACCCAGCTGGAACGAGGTTAGATTGAGCTAGGTTAGGCAAGCTTGTTGGCACTCACAAATCAGAAGATCCAGTGTCGAAGTTGAGGTAGGTGAGCTGAGGCGGCGTGCCAATCTTGACGGGGACGACGTATTGCGAGTCGTAGTACTTGGGAGGCGTTGCCGTCGCAGTTCCCTTCATGTTTCCGACTGCCAACTGTTAGATTCCGGCCTCTACTCTATTGTTCATAGTCCTGGACTCACTCTTGACATTCATGATATCAGTGGCCTTCTTCTTAGCCTGGTAGGCTGCCTTGAGCTTCTTAGGTAGAGGCTTCTTGTACTTGTTGTAGGCCCGGACCAACGCAATAGTGCCATCAGGCTGCTGGTACTTCTTGTTGGTAACCTGCTCGAGACTGAACTTCTTGCCGTGAGCCCGAGGCTTGAGGTGGGTGCCGTTGACCTGGGGGGCAACAGCATCCTCGAGCAACTCGCTGTCTGGAAGCTCAACGGGGATGGCGTTGGCGCAGCTCACGATGAGCAAAAGGGCAACCGAGGTGAACTTCATGATGGCTGATGCAGTTGCTGAGTGATGACTGTTGTCCTCGTCGAGAACTGGAGGGAGACAATGGGGCGCCCGGACCCTGATATTTGAAGACATTTGCCATGCGGCGAACCCAACACGGCGGTCGGTCCATGGGGCCGGATAAAGAGTGACGCCGCCTTCGAGACACTTCTGGATGGCATTCTGGACAAGTCTCGAGTTGGTGAAGCCATTCAGGAGAGCTTAACCAGGAATGTGGCCCGTGTCCAATGGGGATTCCTGAGGAATGCGACCTGAATCCAGCAAAGTATGGTCCAGCATCTGCATTCCGTGGCACTGCGGCTAGGACTAGGCCCGAGCCTGAACCACCACGCGTCCGGCAACGAAGCCATGGCCGAGACATGGCACCTGGAGGCTAGCTGGGCTAAGGCATGTCCGGGGCTTGGTCCCTGAGCCTTCCCATTGTATGATTTGTCGGACAAGACCTGTAACAGGTCGAGGGCCGCCGATCGTCAGGGACCTCGCCCTCATCGAGGCTCAGTCGGAGAGTTTTGCTGCCATGCCATTGCAGTGATCGACATTGCCCAAGGGTCCCCTATGGTCCCTGGAAATGTCGTTGAAGGGACCCTATGTCGATCCGAGGATCTGGATTGTCACGTTGCTTTCCGCTCGGGTACCTGCGTATGATGCATGCAGGCCCCAGATTGATATTGTCATAGTGGCGTAAGCTTGACATGGCCCAGGCTCCTTGAGAATGAGCCGACTCGAAGCTGCGATGGGAGCGTTCGCCGAACTGAAGAGCTGAATCGGGTCTTGGCTCTGGGCAGACTGCTTCGAAGAGCGGGACGCCCAAAGCCAAGATGTGTAACCATCTCCACTAGGAGCTTGGTCCAACAACACCAAGCATTGTAGTCAGGACCTCATTGTTATGGTAACAATGTTGTCATAGGATGAGATGACTGAGACGATCACCTTGATTGATGAAACAATGACGCAAAGTGAGATGCAATGGCTCATCGATCACAACGACGGGACTCTCCCGAGATTTGCCCCTCGATGACTCTGACTCACCCAAAAACAACAAAGATCTCCACTAAAAAACTCCCCTCCCACGCACAATTTACGATAAGATAACGTTTTTATTTGAACCCCGCGACAACTTCTCAAGGTTGCACAAAATTCCACAACGCCTCTTGATTTCTTGTGTCGTCAGTCTCGAACCTTTAAACTTCTCAGATACACGCAGATTCACTGACGACACCGACATCGTGATCTACCTGATCTTGTGAATTCTTTCACGATGGCTTCTTCGGCAGTTGATGCCAAGGCCTCCCCCGCGGCTCCTCACCAGCCGCCCTACACATACACGGCCAACCAAGGCTACGAGCAGACAGAGGAGATCCCCCGGGAGCTGCAGATGCAACGGGGAGCTCCCGCCCCTGAGGATCAAGATGACGACAATGACCTCGACGACATCTTTGACGATGATGAGGATCTTGACGACAAGGAGTGGTCCGCTGACGGCGGTGATCTAACAAAATCCTACAACCGCCAGCGCAGCGCTCAAGACGGTGCTGTTCTCCCTCGATCAAATCAGCAGAAACCTACAGCAAACACCTTTGCCAGCATCGACGACCAAGTATCCGCCCTCTCCAAGCACGCCGCCAAGATCCGCCTCGACTCGGTGAAGCAGGATGCCGACAAGGAAAAGGACAAGGCCGACCGCGCCACCAGCGAGCAGGTCCTGGACCAACGCACCCGCATGATCCTCCTCCAGATGATCAACCGCGGCTCCGTTAGCGAAGTGCACGGAGCCATCAGCACCGGCAAGGAGGCCAACGTCTACGGGGCCGTGCTACACGACGATCGCACGGGAGACTCGACGCAGAGGGCGATCAAGGTGTACAAGACGGCCATCCTTAGCTTCAAGGACCGAGAACGCTACATCACCGGCGAGCACCGTTTCAAGGGTGGCTTCGACAAGGGCAACAACCGCAAGATGGTTAAGCTCTGGGCCGAGAAGGAGTTTCGTAATCTGCGAAGGATCTACAACGCTGGTATTCTCTGCCCGGAGCCCATCAACCTCAAGTTGCACGTCCTTGTCATGGGCTTCCTCGGCGATCGCAAGGGCTGGGCCTACCCTCGCCTCCGCGACGCCGTTCTCGCCGGTGACGATGTGGATCAGCAGTGGCACAAGCTTTACGTCCAGCTCCTGGGCATCATGCGGCGTATCTACCAAGTCTGCCGCCTCGTGCATGCCGATCTGAGCGAGTACAACATTCTTTACCACAAGGAGAAGCTTTACATTATCGACGTGTCGCAGAGCGTCGAGCCTGATCACCCACGATCGCTCGAGTTTTTGCGTATGGATATCAAAAATGTGGGTGACTTTTTCCGCCGCAAGGGCGTTGACACACTTGCCGATCGTGCGATCTTCAACTTCATCATCGCACCTGAGGGAGCCGTTGAAGAGCCCGAGATGACCAAGGCGATTGAGCTTCTGTATGAAACGCGACAATCCGCCACAAGCGAGGATCACGCTGCTCAGCTAGAGGTTGACAACGAAGTGTTCCGAAACCAATACATCCCTCAAACATTAGAGCAGGTTTACGACATTGAAAAGGACGCCCAGAAAGTCAAACAGGGCGAGGGCAATGACCTCGTCTACAGCAACCTGCTCGCAGATCAGGTCGTCGCTCCCAAGGCCGAAAAAGAAGAAGACGATGAGGAGGAAGGCTCCACATCTGACACTGACGGCGAGGGCGCCTCCCTCGAAGACGATGACTCGCAAGACGAGAGCCGGTTCGACAAGGGCCGTCCCCGCGGGCGTCGCTTCGAGGATAAGGACGAGAAGAAGGTTTGTATCTCTAATCCATCGCCCCTTGGCAGCCCGGTTCCCCAGATAGCTAACCTCTTCTGTGCAAGGCACACAAACAAGCCGTCAAGGAAGCCAAGCGCGAGAAGCGCAAGGACAAGATGCCCAAGCACCTTAAGAAGAAGATGGTGGCCAGTACCTCACGAAGGAAGAAGTAAAGGAACAAAGAGAAAATAAAAAGCAATCAACAAGCATCTTTGCCTCGATTCCTCCACTGAAGGATGAGCCGTTGCGCAGGGCAATCAGGAACTGAAACGAGCAAAACCTCCGAGATCCCTTTGAAAGCTTGTACAGAAGCCCCTGAGTTTGTTACGCAGTCCCTGATGAGGGAAAACCCGCAATCGGATGATGAGCCTTGATTCGTCGCCTGTGGCTTTTGCTCACGGCCGAGACGGTTTAGCCACCTCGCCCGAAAACGGGTTGGGGTTGTGTAACCTCCGGCTCTTGGCAGCCGAGTGCGATCTGAATGCCGTCATGGCGTTAAGAAGATCAAAGAGAGCGCTGACGATTGCAAAAAGGGGTTTCAAGCCCAGGGGCTGGGCTTGCGTGTGTCTTTGTGGTTCCTGCATTTGCATTCTGGAGCCGTTCAAGTGATGGCGCTCTGGATCAGGACCACACTCGGACCCGGCTCACCCACATCGGAAAACAAGGCACCGATTAGAAAAGTTAAATCACTTCAACTATGACGAATTTTGAATGCTTGAACGAAAGAAAGACCCCCTTGACTAAAAATGAGATAATAAATAAACCTCCCGAAGCCGTTCGAGCCGTGGCGCCATGCCTGTTGTGTACAATTTTACCGACGGTAATATCAAATCCTCAAATCCTGCCGTCTAATACAAGGGACGCGGCGTGTTGCCAAGTTCCAATTCGGTAATGGTACAACACACTTAAAAAAATCTTAAAAGTAGAACTGTTGCTGTGGCTGGCCAGGTGGCGGCTGCGCCAGAAAGTCAAAGTTCAACGAGTCCATTCCCGTATTCCACGGGTCCGGCGATTCTGAGGTGACGAGTCAGTTCTAGACCAGAGCAGGTTACGCAAGGCTGAGGGTTAGAAACATACCACCCCAAATGGACTCGTATAGATCCATGGGAGCCATGTACTGAGTAGGATCGACATTCATCGGGCCCATGCTGTCGAGATTAAGGTTACTATTAGCCTGCATCTGCTGACTATATGGGATTCTAGGAGACGGTGATTTTAGAACATGCTGCATGATGAGGGGGAGAGGAAATGAGAGTGTACTAACCCAGCAAAGTCTTGGAGTGATGCTCCCCCGTTTTGCATCTCAGCCATGGCGAGGGCGGCGTCTTCTCGCGGGTCGGCGCTCTGTGGGACGGTACGGAAGTGCGGGTTGTTAGGTCCGGCGAGCTGACCTCCGGGTCCGAATGGGAACTGCGGAGTCCGGCTCCCGCTGCCGGCGGCAGAGGCGTCTCCCTCTTTCTTCAGGTGGGTGGGAACGACCGAGCCATGGTCGTAAATGTTCTTGAGCGCCGTCAATGCTCGATACAGCGGTCCCGAGAGTTCGATGTCCTTGTCTGTTGTCATGACATGGGGCTCAGGGGAGCTAACGTCCTTGGCGGCCGTGGCAGACAGGGCCGCGATTAGATCGCCCTGTAACTGCCGAACCTCAGGGTCCGTCTTTGTCTCGCAAAGTATGCCGAGCAGGAGCGCCGATGATAGGCCATGATACGTAAAGGCCCAGCTCCTCGTGGGGATGGCGGATAGTTGGTGCATCGCTAGAAACATCCGGACGGTTTCGGTTAGGTTGTCCTTGCAGCGATCGGCTAGCGTCTTCCTCTGCTCGCTTTCAAACTCGCAGTCCCTGCGTAGTGCTGGACGACACGCTACCGAGATCACAAACGAGGTATGGAGGCGAATGGCATAGTGTTGTAGTCGATCAAGCGCCGTCTTGCAGCTCTCTTTGAATTGTAGTTGGGGTGCGGTGCGGCCTCGCAAATTCTCAACGGCTTCGCAGTTGTCGACGATTTGGGTGTACGTTGAAGTCATCATGTCGTCAGGGTTCAGACGCCGCGAGATGATCTCCATAAGATGATACATGGTTTCAAGGTAAGAATAGTTACCTTCTGGCGTGGGAGATATGACGGGGATGGGGCAGCAGGGAAAGTTGGTCATCGGAGATCTAACAACTCATCAGCACCCCCGACATCTAAGGCCATTGAGGGCACGTACCTATCAAAAGAAAGCGATGTTAACGTGTCATGCCAAATACAGCTCCACCACAATCGTCGTCGGATCATTTCTTTTGATTGCGTATTTGGTGGTGTGCTGTCACGGCTATCGCTTGGTGTCGTCCTATGCAAGCCAAGAGACTGAGCAAGGCGACAAGTCAAACCCATCAGCGCCCACGACGCCTCGGCTTTCATGTCGTTCAAAAGGACAAAACTGGTGAGAAGAAGAGCTTGGATCGAATCGAATGAAGGCCTAAAGCAAGTCAGTCAGAGTGATTGGGCAGAGAGTGAGGAGCAATGCTACCGAAGGAGAAAGTTGCCCAGCCGGAGAAAGTGGAAAGAAATCTGGATGTATCGCTGGGAGTCTCTGGTGCGGATGTGATATGGGGATTCATGGTATTGCGACCCAACGGCCAATACTGCAAAAAGGATGGCTAGCCATGATGCTGTCACCGGCCTGGTGGACTTGACGCCGTTTGTCGCGTTCCGAGAGCGGTCTTCGAGGTAGACCATGAGCTTGGACTCGAGGTCGTCAATGTCCATCACAAACCCCCAAAAAGGCTGCGGTATTTCCTTGTACGCACGGAACAACCTGGAGAAGTTTGTCAACACGTCGCCCCAGCAGACATGGTCGCAAACATTGCAGTCGCAAAATACTCACTTCATCACCTCGCGATCCGACGGTAATTCATTTGAAATGTCCTGAGTCATCCGCTGCAGATGATGGGCCGACATCAGCGGGAACGGCGCCGACGTGTCCAGGCCGAGGATTGATCGCATGTCTTGGCGGATGTCGACGCTCTCGCCCTTGTTAATGGGTGAAGACTGCTCGCGCAGCAATGCTGGAATACTATTCTGCCCGAGATAGCGGTCCCCCGCCGCCTCCGGCTCATCAATGCTGGCTGTGGTGTTCTGTTAGCTGGTGGCCTGACCGAGGTTATACAGACTGGGCACCCACCAAGGGTCCTTGGCCAGCTATCCTGGCGTTCAACTTTGCGCACGCTCTCCTCGGCGCGCGTCTCTGAAAAGGAGTGCGTCCTCTTACGGTTGTTGCTCTGGCTGGCTTCCGATGGCGCCGCCGACACTGAATTTTTGGCGGTTGACGAGCGGTTGGGCTTATAGGAGCATAGCCGAGGATGCTCCCTCTTGACGCAGTTTTCACACGGCTGCTTGTTGTCACACTTTACCTTGCGCTGGCGACAGGGCCAACATGCGGTACCTGGAGGAGAGGTCAGATGAGGCTATTCGCGGCGCGTCATGTCTCATGCTGGGTCAACTCACCATATCGAACTTTGCGGTGAGAGTGAATGATGCGACTGGCCTCCTCGGGGGTCAGTTCATCAATGGCTGCCCGCTCCTCTGGGCTGGGGTTCTCGGCCATGATTAAGCGGGTGCGTGGCTCTGGATCGAGCCACAGAGCCAAACAGAAGTCGCGATAATCCTGACGAAGCAATGTTTTGACTGCAGATGAGGGCTCACAAATGCCGAATTCCGAGCATCTCCATGCGGATGACGGCGATGCGGGCGAAGAGGGGAAGATGCGGCGGTGATGGCGGGGCCGGTTCGGCTTTCAATTGAGAGACAGCGGCGGCCTTTGTCGGTTGGAGAAGGGGCCTTGGCGGCTGATCTTTATTTTCTGGTTGGTTGGGCGGGTGAGCGGGAGGGTTGGGAG
>JABFFE010000508.1:0-32826 GCA_013623625.1 Fusarium setosum | reverse complement strand
TTATTATGGTGAAGGCAAGCTGCCGGCAGCCGCGCACTTTAGATAGATAGCTACGATAGCACGTTTTTCATGAATTTATTCTACGTCTCCAAAGCTGCAACCAGCAGGCCCGTCACGACCTCACCAGTGAGGTTATACCTCAAAATGAAGAAGAGTTGCGAACCGTGGTTTTTGTTGATGCGTTTCCTAATACATCTGAGGGCAAAATAGATATGATACCTGGCTTGGTCGGAATGACCGCAGAAGGGAGACTTTGAGCGGTTGATGGAGGATTCAACTTGACCACGGAAGAGGAAGAGCCCTTGCAAGGGATCTTATCCTCTTCAGCTGGTCAGAAGGCAATTTATTCATCTTGAATAGAGTTGGTTGAGGCAGGAAGGCATTGCGTCAATGATGCCGTACGCGATATGGCATTTAACCTTATTAGATTTGAGCTACTAGGTTACTAGGCTTAGGTATTAAGCCTCATTGTTTTTTTATTGATGATCTTTACTGGGATACTTCGATCCTCATTACGGGTGGCATAAAGTTATGAAGAAGAAAAAAATAGATATGATACCAATGAAGAGTTGCGAGTACATGTATTGGCTCGACAAGGAATTGACTGAAGAGCTTTGCAATTTAACTTGCTTGCTGCTAGAGCATCAACTCAAACACCAGCCACATTTACAAACTTGCATACTACATACTACATTCTCAATATTGCTAAGACTTTTCCAAAACTGTGATTGCTAATAGCGATGTATTTACATCTCGGTTGTGCTCAGCTCTGATTATCTAGAGGGTGAACCCCAGTTGATAACCAGTCAAAGTTCCCAAGAAAACAAAATGCTATATACAAGAAGTAGAGACCGAAGTCAGGCCATTGCCAGAGACGTGAACCACAAGAAAGCAGCCAGTGTCAATCCCCCCAAACAGGATACCAGACTGGGATTCAAGCATGATCGACAGTCATAAGAATCTCGACATACGATCTTTTCCAACAAAATTCAAGCCTCTTAAGAAACAGTCATGGTAGCAGAACCAGAGCTGTAGTAACCCTCAACAGCAAGGATCTGGTAGTCGAAGCTTCCAAGGTTCAGGCCAACATTGCTCCAAGCATTGAAGTGCGCACCAGTGTTGACAGAGCCGCTGGAGCGCTTGTTGCGGCGGACAGACCAATACTGCTGGAAAGTGCGGGTTCCTTCAATAGAGGGAGCATTGGTACGAGTGCTGACATAGATGTCGTAGACGGAGCCGTCGACGGTGACCTCGCCCTTCTTGGTGGCGCCAGAGGACGGGTTGTAGGTTCCAAAGCTCTCGACAATGTAGTACTCAATCAAGGGGTTGCGAGTCCAGCCGTAGACGGCAAGATAGCTGTTGCCGTTGGGGTTGTAAGAACCAGAGTAGTTGATGGTTCTTGGTGCAAGTCAGTATGTCGAGTGCAATGATAGACAAGATGCAAAGAAAAGTTAGGCTGCTTACCGAGAAGTACCAGGGTTCCATCCCTTTCCGCCAACAAAGTTGCCGTTGCCGCTCCACTGGACGCTGTACTGGCCACCGTTCTGGTTGGTGTAGGTGACAGTGCTGGGGTTGTCGGTCCAGAATGAATAGTAGTAACCGCCGTGGGTGCCAGTGGAGCTGTCAGTGCGCTTGGAGAGCTCAGCATTCTCAGCCGTGGGGACGGCGAGGACGCTGGTGAAGGCCGACACAGCCGCGAGGAGGTAGCTGAAAGAAACCATTGTTATGTAGCTGGTGATGAAAATGTTGGTCAGTAGAGGAGAACTTGATATTGAAGGGCTGGTTGGGATCGTGAAGGCTCAAGATTCATGGTGCCCTATTTATGTGTTTCATTTGCAACCAAGGCTGCTTTGACGCCATAAGTACACCAGTCATGACCTTGCCATGGACCAAAGGAGTTTCCTGATAAAGACAAACCTACCGGATCAGAAGAGAATAGGTTCCGTCGGGCCTTGGGATGCGTCTTCAATTTTGCCGGCGCGCGAAGTGACGTGAGGGAGAAGAAGAGGTTGTTCAGACGCTTGGCCACGACCATTAATGTACTCGATTCATGTTTATTACCAGGTGGATACTACGCCGGAGCCTCGACGAGACAAGGTACTCATCTCCGAATCACGAAACTCCCCCAAAAGGAGGGGGCCCAGTTTATCCGGATCAGTAAGCTGCAGTGCCGGAGGATCATGGCCCGGGCCGTCCGATTGAAGCCAAGTATGATCCCAACAAGGAAACACCTTGCTACCATCTCCGCAGAAATGGAGCCACATGGCATAAATGCCGAGAGCCTTTCAGCTTCAGCTCGACCTGATCACAAGGGTAATTTTTCCGGCTATGTATTAATGAGGGTAGCATTGGTTGCCCCGCGCCCGGAATTTGGATTTACCCGTGGAAACGGAACGGACCATTTGTTGTTGATTTTTTTTATTAAAGGGGGGCTGCGTATTCAGCCTGAAACTGAGGGGTTTCGTTTCAGGAGCATCTTGCGAGTGTGGTGCATAGAATATAGTTGAAGGATTAAGCTCTAACCGCGAATGACTCGGCATAAAAATCTCCTCACGGCTGAGCAAATGACATGACTGGATTGTTTTAGCCGGCTGTATTCGAAACTTCGTTTGCAAACATTCAAGGCGCAGGCTGCTGGTTGACTCGTTTATATAGCTGTTGTCCATTGAAGAGACAACTGTTAGCATCACACTCATCCCTTCCAGTTTCGTCCCGTAGATCAGGACTCCTCTTTGGCTATTTTCTCTTCACTTCTCTTACATATTTTGACTTGTTTACATACCATCATGCTTTACGCTTCCCTTCTCAACATCTTCCTCCTTGCCACGAGCGTCTCTTGCGTTCCTGTCGAAAGCCCTGTCGACGTATTTGAACGCCAGGCTTCGCCAGGCGTTGTCATTCGGCAATGCAGCAAACCCGGTGTCATCGCTCTCGCCTATGACGATGGCCCAGCGCAGTACACTAGCCAGCTCGTCAACATCCTCAACCAAGCCGGCGCCAAGGCAACTTTTTTTTTCACCGGAACACTCTATGGCTGTGTCTACAACAGCCGTTCTGCTGTCAAGGCAGCGTTTGACTCTGGTCACCAAATCGCCAGTCACACTTGGACTCACCCCCAGAACTTTGGCAGCCTGAGCACTGCCCAACTGACCCAAGAAATGCAGCGCTTCGAACAGGCTATGGTCAACATCATTGGCAAGAAGCCTGCCTACATGCGTCCTCCCTACCTGGCCACGGGCGGAAACGTCCTGCCTACCATGCAATCACTCGGATACAAGGTCATCACCAACGACGTTGACTCGGGCGACTGGAATGGGCAAACTGCGGAGCAGAGTGAACAGAAGTTCCAGCAGGCTGGTGCTAGCGGGAATGGCCATATACCTCTGATGCATGAGACGTACGCCAGCACGGTGCAGACACTTACACCTTGGTTGATCAACTGGGCGAAGCAGAATAACCTCCAGCTTGTCACTGTTGGTAAGTGATTCTCCGCAATATGCAGATCCTTGGATGTTAGTCACTGACTTGTTTTTTTTAGCGGAATGCCTAGGTGATTCCAACGGCGCATACCAATCCGGGACCTTCACGGGTAACGGCGAGTCCACTTGCTAAAGGCGTGTGGTAGAGTTCGTGGCTATATCTTGGATGATACAGATCGTATCTTTCCAGATTCCGATTGTTATCTATTATTGACAGACCATCCCATTTCTAAGCCATCGCCATCAAGGAAATTTCAGTCTAGGACAGACTAGGGAAAGGTCATTTTAGGAACAGATAGTCAATTGCTATTATAAGTCTGCCNNACAAATAGGCATTTCATCGGCGAACAGATAGTCAACGAATACCATTAAAGTCTCAACTAAAGACCATGGCAGTGAATGCAGTATGTTCCTAAATAGCAAATATTCTTCACAACAAGTCGAGTGCCCCAATGGCCGCCTAGGTTGCATGTAGGGGAGTGATCAACGGCAAGGTCTGACACCAGCGACAGTAGAACACTGCCAGAAGACATGATAAGTCACATATACAGTGCTAATCCCTAGTAACACTATAATAGACATTAACTTGGATTATTTACATTCACAACATTAGTCTTTAGCGCTGATTCACCGGTGTATTCGCATCTGTGATGAGACGTTGGAATCGAAGGCATCACATCCAGCTCTGGAAATTCGTTGACAGCAAATCAACATCTGTGTCCAAGTCCTATAAAACCTCCCCTAGTCGCGTGCGGTGTCTATTTTTGTTCATATCTTATCGCAAGCTCAAACAAGTTTAAAGCCTTGCCCAGCCAGACACGACCAAGCCTCTTCCTGGCTTCATAAACAAAACGCAACCCCTACCATCTCCACTCCCTTGACCCCCTCAGATCGCCATGCCGAACGTAACTTATGGGTGGCGGTGCGGGAGTCCCGGTTGTCGTACGAAGCCTCTGAACCCCGTTGAATCAAAGATCTGCCTCTCGTGCGGATGCCGATTTAGTACCAACTTTATCCCGGCACCCAATCCCGTCGAGCCTGCACCTGCGCCCAAGCCAGAGGATGACAAGAACAAGGACGCGGACAAGGACAAGGACAAGCCAAAGGAAAAAGGGAAGGAAAATGATAAGCCTGCTGGCAAGTAAGATCAACTCCAGTCGCCAACAATGTTTGTTGGTGGAAGGGGCACGATGCGTAGATGGTCAATGTTTCAAGGAGAGCAAGGGTCTATTGATCAGTAAGACAGTCATTAGGGGTATGCAATGAAGTTCCTTTAGCCAGGCTTTTACTAAAGAGACTTTACGTATTATCTCTGCTCGAACCGTCAGGCAGATCAGAAGAAACACATTGCATGGACACAATATAAGCATCCCAAATCAACTCAAAGCAATGTAACTCAATACCAACGTGTGACATCAAACTCCTCTACACAATTTCAATCTTCTGAAAAGACAATCCCTGAGCAACTTCACCATACATAACCCCATGCACATATGCCTCCCCAACCAAAATCCACCCCTTGGTCCCCTTCCGCAGCACAAAAGGTACATGAGCTCCAGCAACCAGACTCACCGCATCACCAACCTCCGTTCGTGCTGGCCCCAGACCCAAATATCCCTTCTCCGTAATGAAGAGCACCCTATCGATTCCAACATCCTCCATGGCCGCGCAAAAGATATCTCCTTCCTCCGGATCAGGCTTGTGCTTCAAGTGAAGCTCATGCTTTGCTGTTGAAGCAGACGTCGAAATGCGAGCTAGGTAGTTTGCAAAGTGTGCTTCGCAGCCTGGAGGGGCGGGATGTGTAGTGAGCCAGATATTCGTCAGCAGAGTGCGACAAAGGGCGTTTGGAATAGTGGTTGAAGGTTGAGGTTGATATGGAATGTCTGCAAGACGACTCTTTTTGGGATACCATGAACAAAGCGTCTTGTAAAATTCCGCCTCTACCTCGCGGGCTTTAGGAAGAGGAACCGTCGCCTTGATGGTGTCCAGCACGCTAGCATTCACAGAGAGAACCCTTCCATTCGTTGATAGAGACAAGGCACCCTTAACTTTTGAAGCAGCGTGAAAGATCCTCCAGCTAGGGTCGTGGAGAGGCTTACCCCGGGCCTTTTGAGCTCTCATCTCCCTCAAGAACAGAGGCTCCATAGCAACAGCACTCGCCATCTTAGGGACCCAGCTTGGATAACCCACGCCTTTCCCGTTCCAGTCCGGCTGTAAAGACTCGTCAAAGATGTCCTCTTTCGGTGGCGCAAAAGCTGGATCCTGCTGGGGAAATCGCTTCTTGGCCTTGTACTGATCCAGCAGACGGTTCCCGATGGGCTTCTTTGACTTGAAGGTGTACGACTCGCGAGGAAGAGGGTGATTAACCAGAGAAAGAGCCAATAGCCCAGCATCTCCTCGCAAAAGACGTTGGGTAATATCGAGGTAGAAGTCTCCCATGTTTCGATTGTCATAGTCTGGTTTCAGAGGGGGTTGGCCAATCGAGCCCGGGTCGGTGATCCCCAAGAAAGCCCAAGCCTTGTCCCTCGGGTCTCCAGCCATCCGAGTCGCCCCAAGTAGTGCAATGTCAAGAAAATTCAGTCTCGCCCCGGCTTTTTTGAGGTCAAAGATGGATGGTTGGAAGGTGACCCAGGATGGGATAAGCTTGGAGGAGCAATGGGTTGCGACAAAGTAGGTCCAATCCATTGCTTTCTTCAAATCTGTCCTTGGCACTTCAGCTCCATCGTAAAAGAAGGCATAGTCCTTTGAGAGGATGAACTCCTGCACCGTCCAGACTCGACTCCACCAACTCTCTGTGACGATCCTGAGAAGGTTGATCCATGACAGGAGCTCAGAACCAGTCGATGTCGCATCGAAGAAATCTTTGGCAGTCTTGTACTTCTTTCCATGAAATTCGATACCCGCGTTGTCAGGATCAACAGGAAAGTCAGGCCAGACTTTGATGAGCCTGATGGCTGAGTCTCGTTCAACACATCTTCGGCCGAGCCAAATGAACACTTTTCCTGCCGCGCTATAGATCTCTCCCATGCGGGCAACCTGTGTTGCCTTTTCAGCTGCGTCAGATTGGTTGATACAAATCGCATCTACCCAGATGGGCCGGCCACCAAGGTATTGCCCGAGACCAAGCAAAGCAGCATGCAAGTTGGCGCCAATGGAGAATCGACATTGGTTGAGGACAATATCAGCGCTGTCCGAATGACTGAAATACGGGACTTCAAGCTCAGTTTGACGAAAGTCACGGCCTCGATTTAGCATTGGGCCGAAATCAGCCCAGACGTAGGAGAGACAGACATAGGGTGGGATCTCGGCAGCCGAGTAAGCCTTGACAGAGCATCGAAGCGTTGAGTTTTCAGTCTCAACATGAATGAGACGAATACCCTTTGGATCCTCGAGGGGTGAGTGAACAAACTCCTCTGATGGCAACGCCTGCTCGTTGTTAGTGTCTTGCTGATGACTATTTCATCGGTTGCTCACCTGTTTGGATCCACTGGAAGAGCCTTGGATAGACGACAAGAATCCACTCAACTTTTCCTTCCCCGCCTGCAGCGCTGCTTTGTGTCCAGCTTTGACACCCTCTGCGGTAGAATAGTCCCAGAGAAACCTCGCCAAAGGGCCTATCCCTTGAGTGTGGTCGTTGGTGTTGAACTTTGGGTCACGCGCGATGCGTGCTTCCCACGGGATCTCCATGGTGATGAATCTGTTGTTGATGCTTGTTCAATGTTGGACAGGCAGCCCAAGTTCCAGTATCTACCATCATATCTGAGACTCGAGTCTGACAGCTCTGACGTAATGGGGGCCAAGTGGCGTGTCAAGCTATGAGCACAAATCCTGCACAACTTCCGGTGATACATGTCACAACATGGAATAAGAATTATGCTATTTTCTGAGAAACAACAGACACTTTACTGCAAAAGACAGTTCTACCTTCCAGTAACCTTGGCATCATCGGTTTACAACTCCCATCCGAGAACAGTGTGGAGAGTCTACCAGGGCCGTCATGCCAGAAAAGCATAAACCCCGGTTTTAGCAAGGGTCTCGACCAGTCAAATCTCCCACGTGCGCCCTAGCAGACCAGCGCGTAATTTCCAACCTTCGCGACCCTCGACCTCAAGAGATCAAAGATGCCGCTCCCTCCCGTCATAAAATGACGCTCTCGACGCCCAGGTTTCATGGTCGCCAGATTGCTCTCACCGTCGTCCTTCTAGCCGCGGCCGCATTTTGTCTGGTCCAGTACACCGCCATGGCGTCTCTCCCGCGAACCTCGCTGCTGGCCCTCCTATCGGCCACGTCGACTGTATTCGGCCAGAGTGCCAATCTCAAGTGGCATGCCCCAAGTGATACGCAAATCAACAATTTAACCTCTGCACTGGATGGCGAGGGAACTTACGGGTTCATCTACAACACCTCACACACGCCGAATGAAAAGTATGGCGTGTACAACTGGTGCAATATGCCCCATGCACGGAAGCGGGAGTATGTGAAGCCCTCCAAGGAGTATGAACTGGCATATGTCGAGGTGGTGAGTGCTAAACCAAGAAATCGCAATCCAAAAGCTCGAAACTCATAAGAACTCCAGATTCAACGCCATCACAAGCGCACTCCTTACGCCAGCAATGCTTTCCCTGTCGAGTCATACCAGTGGAACTGCAATGACCAAGGCCTGTTTTACTTCGGCAGACCCTTCACTGAGAACGCCAAGCAGGCCGTCGAGGGTTATTGGCAAGGCTTCATCTCCGACATCAACCCGTTCGTTCCGTCGGGGTGGATCGGATCATGCCAGTTCCCCCAGATCACCTCTGGCGGTCTAGACGACTCTTGGATCCACGGAAAGGACCTTTATGAAGTTTACCACGACCTGCTGCACTTTATTCCAGGTCGTGACCAGGACTGGCGCAGCAAGGTGAAATTCCGCGTCACAAACAACCAAATCACCAGCCAAGTCGCAGGCATGTTCATCAACGGCATGTGGCACACGACTGACTCTGTGCCTCTGCTCATCCAGCAAGCCGGTGTCGACAGTCTGGAGCCTCAGTACAGCTGCAGCGTTGGCAGCAAGCTGACCAATGCCATCAAATCGTCATCCAACGCAGACTGGAAGAAGCACTTGACCGAGAGCGAGGAGCTCTACGCGACATTGGACGATATCTCAGGTGTGCCCGCAGATGATCAAGGGTTCCACGAGAGCTTCGACCATTATTACGACAATTTGTCTGCACGACAATGTCACGATAAACCTCTTCCCTGCAAACTCGTCGACGGCAAGAACTCCTCCACTTGCGTTGATCAGGAATTGGCCGAGACTGTCTACCGCATGGGCCAGTGGGAGTACTCGCAAATCTACCGCGATGCACCTTCATCTCTTTCCGCCTCGGTAACCTCATACGGCGTGTGGATTGCCGAGCTAGCCAGCCATCTTCGCGCCGTCATTGCCAGCGAGGAGAGTCCCCTCTACTTGCACAACTTTGCACACGATGGCTCCATCAGCCGCGTCCTCAGCATCCTGCAGATTGATGTCATGGTCTGGCCCGGTATGGGCAGCGAGATCGTCTTTGAGCTCTACAAGAAGAAGGCCAAGAAGTCCCGGAATGAGTACAAGAAGGATGACAAGGACGAATACTACGTGCGAGTTCTCTTCAGTGGGAAGACGCTAAAGTCGTCTAATCCAAGTCTCGGCGAGATGGACATGGTTCCAGTTGAGACTCTGCTTGCGTACTTTGACGGCCTTGTTGGCAAAGATGCCAGCTTGGTGAAGGGCAAATGCTCTGGTTCAATTTCAGCATGATTAGTGTCTATCAGCTCATTTAACTTAATATACCTTGACTTTCCTCGTCCAACCATCGGTAGCAAAAGTCGGCATCGCGCTATTACAGGAGTATTAGCAGGAATTTTGTCTTGCAGAAAGGGAGAGAATACCATTGTCCTACTACGGAGTGACCTAGCCGATTTGCCAGTCGCCCCGGCTTCATCCATCCACAAGTATCACAAGCTCACCCCTCAGCGAAACTGAATCTTTCCCTCTTAGCATCAGGTCTGGTCTACACACGTAGCCCGTCGACCGAAGCATCAAGTTCCTATCCGACTTTTCTTGACAGAGCAGTCGCCAAGTCAGATAGATCATCTTTCTATTCTGAATGGCATGACTGCTCCGTCAAGGAAGGGCAGCTTGCCTTCACAACAACAACAAAGAATCCAGTGGTTCATCTTCTTCCAACCCTTCCATAGCGTTGAAATCCAGATCCATAGCTGAAGGTTCTCCCAGCCGCGATGTTATGCTGTGGGCAGAAGCCTTGAATCTCCGCAGCGAGCTAGAGACAGATCCTCGAGTCGAGCCCGACGAACCCGAAACCAACGACCTTGCCATGGTAGGATTTACATACAGGGTACTACTGGATAGCTCAGAACTAGGCAAGACACTCTTGTATCCGTATTTGGAAACCTCAAAGAAGAACTCATCCCGCATCATCTCCTGAGTCTTGACCAACCGAGCCATGTTCCTACTCGGTGTTTCGTCAGTCGAACTTGTCAAACCAGGACTGCCTCTCTTCGCCAGTATAAAATTGAGAGACTTCGTTAGACAGGTTTTAACGTCTTGGATCTGAGATGACTCATGACCGGCTGGAGGGGACCAAGAATGATGCCCAAGAAAGTGGGAAATAAATAGTTTCTTCGCTTCTGTTTTTGACGCCTCGATGTCGAAGGAGAGTGCGTCAATTGCCATTAGGTACCGTGATGTACCGGCAACCTCCCAAGCCCTTGGAGTCTTTTGGTTGGTTCGAAACCGGGAACCTGAGGGCAAGCAAGAGGACTTGAAGGCGATCATTCTACAAACGATCATCAGAAAGTGGGTGGTTGACAGCCCCAGCGTCGTATTCCTTTCAGGCCACGAAAGGCTTTCATGTATCCAAGCTGGAAATACCTGTAGCTCTTTCCACAAGAAACTGAACAAAGTACCGGTATATACCCACATATGGAGAGAGCCCTCCTGTTGGTACAAATAGTTCGTCCTGGCCGGGTCTCTGGCCTCTATTATCGGCAGCTGGCCTAGGCGGTCCTCAAAGGGCAATCCTCCCAAAGGCTTCAAAAGGACTTCCTTGCAAAGCTCAAGGTATCGCTTAATCGCCAGGACAAACATTCTATTAGGGTACTTGACTGCGTCAAGTGGGCCGCCTGGGACACCGAGATAATCTTGCCCTTCCCAGAGGCTCTGCAGTGTCGCGAGGTCCACCGACAAGGAGCCGCGCGAGTGTTGGCTGTTTAGGAAACCCCGGGCTTTGTCAATATGCTCATGGGCCTGGGCGGAAAGCTCACCATGGTGCCAGTATATGCGAGCAAGATGCTGGTGAAATGAGAGGGAGACGGCGTGGTTGAGCTGGTCCTTGTCTTGAGGCTGGGATATTATTCCATCTCTGGTGAGCGGGTCACTGGTGCCATTGAGTTCGGTCTCCAGAACGACCCGTGCAATGTCTTTGGTCCGGGGCGTCCTGGCAGTTCTCGCCAAATCCAAGAGTCGACGCCTCCGGACAGTATCAAACGAGTCTTTCGGGTAGGGACCCAGTGCAACCCCGGCGAAATAGTCAAATGCCTCATCGTAGCGGTAGCAGCAAGCCAAGAACTCGGCACATAACTTGTCATTGTCTGTGGGTTTATGAGCCGACAGCAGCTGACCATCCTCGCGTTTACAGGTCATGAGGTGGCGGAGGGAGGCGCTTGTATGATGAGGTGTGTTCTCCAGATCCATCGCCTGAGGAGGAGCCCCGGCCTGGTCGAGGCCCCGGCCAGGGATTGCCGCACAGGTGCCATCTGCGGGAGGTTGTAGGGAACCTTGGCTAATAGTGTCGGACCCAGAGCTTGGTCGCTCGGCCGGTGGGCGCGGTAACGGAGAATGTCGACAAGAGGATTCATCTTGGCAATATGAGTCGTCGTTCATATAGCTGGATGAACTTTCCGAAATCCTCAGTTGGGTGGGAGGCTCCGCAGAGGAGACTGTTTCCGGAATGGCCGTGGCGTCTAATTCCGGCGCGTCTTCCATATCCTCGTCCGCAACTGTGTTCGACGGCGGCTCATTTCGCGGCTGCGTTGAGGCACCTTGTCGCTTGTGGAAACCCCAACGCTTGGTGGCTTTGGAGAACTGATCTGGGCTGTGAACAAAAGGATCAGTTCTCTCTGCTAGTGGAAGCCACATTGACGAAATCTCACTTACGACAAGGTCAAGTCATGTCTTGTCTTTAAGTAGGAGATGACTTGATCGCGAGTGAGATTGTTATCCAAGTACAGCTCCCGAATAAGGTCTTTGTACAGGTCCAACGATTCACTGGCCACTCTTGAGGCCCGCGCAGGTCGGTTATGAATCCAAAGAACGTGCTGGAAAGGCATGCTAGAGTCCTCTCGCTCTATAAACTTGTCAATAGAAAGTCAAGAATTACGTCCGGTCAGGAAGATCAAAGCAAAACTCCTCAAGGCTGCGCACAGAGAAGATCCCAAAAACAGGTCCATAGATATCACCCGCCATAAGAATTTTTGAGCCAATAAGTAATAGCTACTCCGTACCACGCCAAATCACCAATCCAGTCAATGTGCTTTTCTGTGGCTGACCTAGCTCACGTCAACCCCTCCGGCGTCAAGTCACCGCCCTTGATTGGATCAACATGGCTGAGCTGAACAGCCATCGCTGCACCTCCTACCCCAGCTGCATGTCCCGAAAGCCTTGGGCGAAGCCTAGTCCAGATACAGTAATTCCAAGTGTTTTCCTTGTGCGCTGCAGCAGCCTTTCTCCTGTCGTGTTACAGAAAGTTTGTCGTCAAAGCCACCCAGGCCGTGTCTCGTGCTCTTTGTAGAGTCTGCAGGGCGACCGGGTAAGCAAGAAGCCGTCCAATCTCATCTGGCGACGAGGAGTCTAAGACAAAACAGGAAATTACAATGAACACATCGGGTCGGCATATGTCTTGTTATCATACCTACCAAGTGCAGGACTGTCTTGCATTTGGGGTGGAAATGTTTTCGCCGGAGCCCAGACGTCTTATCTGGTTTGACATCTCTATTGGCTCAACTCGATGACCTGACTTGTTTTCTAACATGGCTTGTCAACGATGGCGTTCGACTCGTCTGTTTAGGAATGGGAATAAAGCCCGGCATTCTAAATCTGGCCTGTTTCATTCATTCGACCGGTCAACCCGGGTTTTGGATTTGCCGTATCAAGTAATTGCCAAGTCTTATACTCCGGGACATGGGATGCATCGTCTTGGAATTTGTGGTGACAAGCAAGGAGACATGGGACTCTTCCAAGTAAGTCAGGCTTGTTTCGCCGGAAAAGGAGATGGCAAGATCACATTATGCTGCATTTATGAATCTCTATGAAAAGGGATTTTGGGTTTAAATATTGTCCTTCACGGCAGCGTTACTACTCCAGATATCCAGATTCAAGTTCATCATACCGTCCTGCATTCTCTTTGATTTCAATTCTTCAGATATTATTGTGCTGCTGGAACTTCACAATTCTGCCATCAAATTCATCCTACAACTCTATCTAAATTGCTCGTCTGCTCCGACAAGGGCAGCTTGCCGTCACAGCAAGAAGGAACACCGTATCCTGTCCAACTCATTCACCATGGCTCTCGACCCAGTCAAGTATATGCAGAAGAAGGCCCAGGACAGTCTTGTAGCCCATGCTGGTGCGTGGACCCAGGCCCCTACGACTTCTCAAACCCATAGCTCGGTATGTTCATATATTGAAATGCTCTGACCCTGGAACTCCTACTGACGTTTTTGAAGGCAACCCAGCCCAAGACCACCGCTAAAGGAGGCTCGCCAGTAGTCCAGGCGACTACTACGACTTCCTAGCATGCTTGGTTATAGGGGTTTACCAGACCTCGAAGATGGGAGGCATCCGCAGGCGGCCTCTCTCATATGATAGTATGAGCAGGAATCTATCCCGAAACTCGATGTTTCAAGGGTCTGAGAGTAACCCCAGTTGACGTCACAGGATAGGTCCGTCTGAAAGCTGGGATAGCCAAAATCGAGCAACTCCATGCTGATCAAGCCATGCTTGGTCTGCTATATATTTGAGAGGCTTTCTATCCGCAGACTTAATCTTCACATTCTTTTGTATCGTCATTTCCTCATTTGATTTGTCTTCCCCAGCTAAAAATACCAATTTCAATGAGTCTTTCAACGAGGGAAAGCTCAGCTCGTGCCGTTAGTTGTTTAGCACCTTTGCAACCAGATCCTAGCCTCCAGCTGTCATGCTGCTCGACGCAGGCATCAGGCCAGGTACTCAAGCCCTGCCCGGCCAATGAAATTTGTGTAAAGACGCTGCATTCTTTTGCTGATGTGTTTCCTCTGATTCATCTGGTTGAGAGTAGCAGAGATATTAAAATAAAAATCCCTACCCGGAAGGTGAACGCAGTTTGGCCGGAAGCCACGACTTGGTGCTGCTTGCAGAGGAATGTCGTGCTCATTAGATGGGAGCTGGGATGAATCTATCTAACCCTATCGTTGTAGTGCAGAATTTTGAGTTCCAGGCCGGCTCCCATCTTGAGCAGGCATTCAAGTCTACTATGGGATGCCTATCTCTTCTACCGGGTGCCTTTTAATCCTATAGGCACGTCGGCTATTCCATAACTACTAACTGACACTTCTGACTCTGGCCTGGACATCCCGAAAGTACGGGTAGGCCACTTGATGATATGAGACCTGTCATGAGTCGGAGCCTTCATCAACCAATGGCGATGATAGCTGGATGGGCCTTCGTTTCCTCCATATACGTCTTGGAACTGATCAAGTCACCCAGCCATTATAATTTCTCTATTCTTTCTGGAATGCGCGACTGCCGGCAGCTTGCCTTCACTGCAACAAAGAACACCGTGTCTTTCCACATCTCTATGATTGGAAAGATTCCCTTCTGTATCCCGCTGCTTACAGAGAGTATTGGAGTTGGTTCTGGCCCAGTTCCCGCTCACAGCCTTTGTTGTAGCGGCGTTTGCGATCAATATGATTACAGAAGAATCTCCACATGATGCTCCTGGGGGATTTCCATCCGAAAGGTGACACCAATTGTGAACTGGATCTTGAGTATTTGTACCAGCATGTGAGGTCCTACGACGCTCAAGTCTGTCCTACCTGACCCGGAAATTTGCCTTGCTTGATGTCAATCTGGTTTTCTGTTAGTTCATCAGTTCCACAGCACCCATTTCGTTATAATTGTAGACATCCCAGAGCTTCAAGCCGAGCTTGAGAATCTGTCAGTGTTGCGCAAACAAGCTCAGATGATTATAGTAATTTCCACAACGTTTATGATACATAATCGTGAAACCAGCACCTGTTATTACTAACACTACACCAATACGCTGTGAAAGAATCGGTTTATCTGATCGTAATGATGGCGCACCACTATTCCCAGCCCGGTTGAAACTGCCCTACGAAGCCTGTCCAAAAGGGTCAAACTAGTCCGCTATCCGGTTATCAAGGTGCTTATCGTACGCAAAAAACGTGAACTAGCAAACCACTGTGCAGGCCGGGCGCTTGGAAGATGACATGGTGGTGACGAGCCTGGTATGCGGCCGGCTCGACCAATGGCAGGAACAAAAGCAGCCCGGGGAAATTGAATGATTCGGGGATATTAGCCGGTGATTACAAAGATACGACCTCATAAGACTGGCTGAAGTGGAAATCTGGATGGTCATATTGGTGCCAAATATCGGCTGGGTAAAGTGGCTCGGCTGACTGGGAGACGTGGACTGTAATGGCAACACTGTAACGGTACCTTTGAGAGGGAGATGAGTCTCGTAAATGGGCTGGATTGATGCATGCTGAACCGGGGAACTGATGTGCTAAAGCTGGGCAAGAAATTACAGGAGATTCATCTGGACCTGTGCCGTACCAGGTTAAAGATCTCGCCTCAGCCGCTGTCTCCCATCTCATCCCTATCGACCTTCCTTAACTCGAGGGAAAAGAGTCCAATCTGAAGGAACGAGCGCGAGAGTCGAGAGCGTGGAGAAGGGTGGACATGGTGGTGGGACTCTCCACCAAGTCTGTCCATCCATCCGGGTCCGTCCATTTAGACCCCCTGTTATCCCGGGTGCTAGCTCGCGATCTTGTCAGCACCCGGACGAGAAAGGGACCCATTCAAGTGACGAATGGCACACGGTCGCGCGCTGGAAAGGCCTCCTCTACCCTTGCCATCTCGGCTTGAGGAGACGGATGTCAGAGAGCGCCAATGCCCACGTGTTGGAACATGTATGAAGCCTCAACTTGATTCTGACTGGAGTATGGTGATGCAAGAGGAAGATCCAAGGACCATCCAAAGCCACAAACGCACGACATCGTGATATGTCTTGTCTCCAGGTTCAGGCCATCGTGACCAGCTGGATTATCTACAAGCGGGAAAAAGTCGGGGTCGATTCGGGTTGACAAATGCCGCGAGGTGCGCCAAAGCCAAGAAGCAGCGGACGGCTTCTCGAGGTTGACACTGTGCGTGGACCAAGACACAGACGCCGTTGTTGAAACATATGAAACAGTCCTGCTCTTCACCTAAGTATGGGAAGAACGAGAGTCCTATCGAATTCGCGAGATTTGAGCCGTTTCCTCAATTGTCAGGGGATGATCGAGAATCGAACCACTCGCTGTAATTGGTGTGGGTGGAGGTTGTAGCTGTTAGGTATTTGTGAGAGCGTCAATCAACGGTCCGAAGACCGCCGGGTCTTCCAATCTCAAGCACTAATGAAGACGGGAGGAACGATACGGACCTGAAAGCAGGATTGCCCATTTTAGCTCCCGACATCATGCTCAGGTAGCTGGCGCTGTGCGCATGCGCTGGCAGCAACATCTGGTGCCATGCCATGGGTTGTCCATCTCGCAGCTGCAGGTTTGAGGTCGCAGGGACAGCGGTCCGGCTGGAGAGAACGAGACGACAAGCGTAAAATGGACTGCGGCGAGGGACTGACCATTGCAGCTGCTGGACCCCGGTTGAAAACCGAGGGGCGCGGTATCCTAGGCCATGCATGCTATTTAACGAGCTGGCTCCATCAGGGATATCATGATGAACAGGACGTTTAAGGCGATGCGACGCGACGCGACCGGAGTCTCGGTCTCGGGTTGAAGGTAAGGGACACCACGAGTCAGCGTAAGCTCCGGCGTCTTGGGCGGCACTGAGAGTGGAATATGGTGCAACACGACTGGATAGCCGAGACGGCTGGTCGCAGACATCAGACAGTGTCGAGGACGAGGGTGACTCGATTCGACCAATGAATTGTAGCTGGGAAGATTGCGTATCGCGAGCGTACAGCGTCGGGACTTTGAAGGGGACGATGACTTGGAAGCTGCAGAGATCAGCAGCATGGCAATGAGACATCAAGGCCAGGCAACGTCGGTAGTCGATTCACAGCGACCAAGAACCGCGATTTCGACGAGAACAAGCCGGCGTACCACGCCGTCCCCGCTTAAAGGCCCCAGTTCCAGTACAATTAAACCCGTGGCGCTGGGAAAAGGGGGATGCCACTAGCATGCGAGAGCCGTCAATTGTAATTTGGGTCCCCACATCATCAAGATGCTGACCTGTTGTTAGAGTTGCAAAAGACAGTCAAGCCAACGAGTTGAAGGTCATAAAGACGATGAGGCACCGAGGAGTGGGAACATAACGTCTCATTGTAGTGGACTGTATCACAAACCGACATTGGCAAATCGTTCCGTGATACAGTCTGCCGTGAGAAGCTCCTGTGTTGGTAGCTAAGCAAACCAACCGTTGCAGTTGGCAGTTGGCGTAAGGCATCCCAGTGGCAAATGATGTTGCTCATGACGCCTTCGAATCTGACATTCACGGGACGATCGTCAACGACGGACATGGTTGATATCTGGTGTTGGCTGAGCCGAGCGAGGCGCACATCTGTCCTCAGGTTTCAAGTCGAAAGACAGTTGGGCTGCATGGAACGGTTTGCGGTGCCTGAACCGTGCACCGGGAAGCCCAGACTCTCGCGGATAGGGGACTTTTCAGAGCGTGTCCTGAGCTGCGAGCATGGGACAAAGTCCGGCGCAAGCATGGAGCAGTAGGAGGCCCGGCATTCCAGGATGCGAGGAGCGTTGCAGGCGGTTGCAAGGTGATGGATGGCGCGAGCTGCTTCGGCCGAGGCCTAGAAGCCGTGTCGAACATGGGGAAAGGAAAACGTATTGACGAAGGGTCTGCTCGCGTCTCTGTCATGGATTAGTTAATCAAGAATTGAAGCCGGAGATGGCGCCTGCTGTGACGTACGTGACAGACTGGCACAACGAGCGACTCCCTTGATTTGGCTGATGGTATCGCATGCATCACCATTCTTGGAATCGTCGCTCACATTCTCACATCGAAGACCCAGAATCGTCCAATGTATTCGCACAGTGTTCTCATTCCCTGGCGGCACTGGCAACCCACCCGCCGTCTGCTGGCATCGTGGAGCGAGCGCTGCGTTGCTGGCAGAGGCCAAGAAAAGGCACCCCCCACACGTCGTCATTTCAGTCTCCGTCATTAGCCCGGTTATCAAATCAAAAACGGACTGGAGCGGGCGTCTGGGCGTTCAACGGACAACGGGCGACCAGGACCGGGGACCAGGCGAAGTCGCAGAGACATTCCAGCTGCAGATGGTTGCGCAAAATGAGCCAGGTCCATTGCCTTCTAGAAAAAAGGGCCAGGGCATGGGGAGACAAGGCGCAAGGCGAGGAGAATTACAAGATGGAAAAAAAAAATGCACATTTGGCTGTTTGTAATCGAGAGGGAAGGCGCAGTCAGAATGCATGTCTCTCGTCTAGGTACCTTCCCCGAGGTCTCAGTCCGCATCTCGAGTAAGGCCCCAGCAGCTGTACCCAGTACAAGCACCCTTTTTTGCCTCCGGCCTCTCCCTGGCCCGCGGGAAGGAGTACATTGGGGCAAAGTACCTCCCTCCTGCGACTAGCGAGGCTGTCACGGCACAGCACACTTCTTTTTCCCTTCTCAAGGGCCTTGGAGTCAACTACGCCCGTTGTTTAACCCCCGCAAGCGCCCTATAAACTCGCTTCAGGGCAGCGACCGACCTGCCTACCTGAGCAGGAGCGTTGAGAAAAGAGTGCAGGATACTTGAGATTTTGTACCTGCAACCCTCGACAGCGCCTGGCACCTGGCACCTGCCAACTGCGCGCCCCAAAAGTTGCCGACCTGTGCCCACTCCCCACGACGTGACTTCCTGATTTGATTGATGACTTTTGGGGCCTGGGCTGCTCCTTCTCCTTTCCCGCCTGGCCCTGGGTTTTTTTTCTCCCCCCCCATCACGCCTTGTCCCATTGACAACTTGTTCATCACACATCTTCATCGCCTTTCTTTTTTTCCTTCCTCCTCTCCTCCGTCTCCCTCCCTTTTCTCTCTCCGACTTTCCGTCTGCTTTGCAGCGGCTTTCGCCTCGACAGTGTCTTCCGGTCTTTGGTCTTGTCACCAGTTTTCGCGACCGACCTTCGTCCTTTTCCCGCCTCGCCGAGACCCTCGCGTGGTTTATTCCCGACTCGCGGCCCGTGGCGATCAACCCCTGCGCTCTCTTCCCGAACGAAGCTGCATCGCAACGGTTAACGACGAAGCGTTTTGCCGTCTAGGGTGAGTCGATATGCCGACGCACAGCATCGCGGGCGATTTGTCAACGTGTTGCGACGAGGGGCTTCAGCGGGCTCGGTGGTTCTCGATGGAGACTGTCTCAGATGGCCCGATGCATCGCATCCTGACGTCGGCCAGGGCGGCATTTCTCCTCCACCACCACATCATCGCTTCCTCTCTTGGCCCCCTGTCGCCTCCCGCTGGATTTTGTCGTCGCAAACTGCAGTTTCTGAATTTGTGGATTTCAAGCCGCTAACCTGATATTGGCATCGATAGATCCTTTCGTTGCGAGATTTGAGAATTCGAACCGATCCCGTCCCGGTTTTTCCCACTCGAATCCGAAAGCACAACATGTCCTACTACGACAATCCTCAGTGGTCGGCCTCGGCTGCCCAGAACAACTGGGAGCATCAAGGCTCGACCACTCCTGTTCGTGCAGGTACGGATGCTATACGAACGTCTTCCGACTCCAGGGCCTCCATTAACTCGCTCGTCCGGTCAGGTGCCAGTGGCCCTCAACCTCAAGACGACTACGCTTTCTCGTATCAGTTCGACGGTATGTACCCCATCAATAACGCAACTCTTGTTCTCTCGGGGTTTCTGCTGGCTGGATCGCAATGGTCTTGTTGCAGTCGTTGATCGGCTTCACCGACAAGTCCAGAAATTGCACATGATCCGGTTGAGCGAGAGGATTTTCTGTTCAGAAACTAATCCTGTGTCGCCTTAGAGGTCGACCGAGCTTATGAAAACCTGCAAAAGTCTGGCAAGGGCTATGGAATGGGCGGTAGACGTGAGTTTTTGGCCCTTAACCGTCTTCGCTCTGCCAAAGGTCCCAGGTCTTGGTGAGTAAACTGGGACTGGCAGGGCGCCTCGAGCGCCCCGACTGACATGCTCGCCTGATGTAGACTCCCGCGGCTCTCACCACACCCCCGGTCCCCGCTCTCACTCGGTGAACAACTTTGACGATGCCCGTGGTCCCCAGGGACCCAATCTTCAGAACTTCTACGCCAACCAGCGTCACCAACCCTCACGAGGCTCCAACGAGGCAGAGCAGGTCATGCAGGCAAAGAGAAGGATGGCAGCTCAGCGGGAGCGAGAGCTTCGAAATCTGCACACGGAGCAGCAATACCAGCGAAGTAGGCCTCCCTCTACTGTATAGCACATTCCTACTATCGCAAAAAAGAAGATGCCAAATAGAAAAAAATTGTGGTCATGGGCGGCTGAAGATTGTCGTTGGCCGGATGCCGCTCATGTTTTCTTTCTTCTTCAAACGCTTCTCCCGAACAGCACATTTTGTAATTCGCATCGAGTTTGTTGAGCATGGGCTAACAGCTTTTCTACGTAGCCGTCCTTTCCGAGATGCCCCCGCCGGGGAACAAGCACATGTCTGAGGAGGAGACGCGGGAGTTGATTGCCCGCCAGCGCAGCGCCTTGTACGGCGAGGGACCGTTTGCCGATAAGAGCGGGTATATCGATGAGACTGGTAATGTCCGCACTGGCGTTCCTGGCACCAGCGGCGCTTCCAGCATCCGTGGCCACTCCCCGCTAGCCTTTGATAACATCGGTCGTGCTCCCCCCGCCGGCGAAGCTGGCACCCCTGGCTCTACTGGCGATGCCAACGGCCCTCCCGAGCCGACATCCCGCCCCCAGAGCACCGCCAGCCCTCAGACTGCTGGTCCCACGAACAAGATGTTTGACAACGCTGTTGGCCCCCAGAGCCGCACCAGCAACTCGAGCCCAACTGGCGGATCTCCGTCGCGCGATTTCCCTCCTGGATCCAAGCAGAACCAGTCAGGTGCCTCGGTGGCTCCCATTGGCACCCGTCCCTCCGGCACCCCCGCGACCACGGCTTCCTCCAAGCGCTCAACTACTCCGCTCGCTTCACCCGGAGGCTGGGGTCGTGGCAACGGCGTCTGGGGCCAGTCTTCCGGCCTTGGTGCTCCCGCCAGTGTCTGGGGTTAGAAGACGCCCAAACGATGAGGATATCCGGTGTGTTGGCAGGGCATGGGCGTTGAAAGTTGCATAGGGAATGGCGCTGAGGTAAAAGATGCATCGAGGTTGGTACATTTGAGTTGGGACAGTCGGTCTTTGCAGCACTTTTACGGCTCCTGATTTACGGGTTGGGGGCACTCTGGCGAAGGGGAAACGGCAAACACGTAAGACTGCTCGGATCTGGCTAGAGCTGGGTGGTTCCATTGAGGTCACAGGTGTTGAAGGAACGGCATCGACAAAGGAGTTGTCATTTTGATTCTTTTCTGGTTCTGTTTTGGGCTGAAGGGCTTGGACTGGTGAAATGGGAGTTGCATTTTGATCATCACAACGGGGCGTCCGAAGCTTAGGGATGTCAGCGAGGAAAAGACGTGTGTCTAGTACGGAGGGATGGAAGGAAGGGACGCTTTCAAAGACTTTGGGAGGGCTATGGCCCACGGCGCTCGATCATGATTGTGGCAGGATGGTTCACCATCCCAGCGGCAACAAGGGATACCCAAACGGAGCGGAGCTTGAGGCGTTGACGCTGTTTATCAACCGACGACAAGCCTGCGAATCGTTTACGGCATGTGCAAGCATCACCGGAGCGGCGCGTTCGGAGTCCCTTTGACGATGGGGGTATTTGATTTGCCGGCGCGCACATAGGGTTATCGGACGGACAGGTTATTATACGGGATGGATCATCAATCCTTTACTCGGACAGCGAAAACGATGGTGATTATATACGGCGAAACACCATTATCGAAAAGGGCCTAAAAACAAAACACGACCAAAAAAAAAAGGGCATTTCTTGGGGTTTGGGATGGATACAGGCTGGGGTCTGGTTTCTTCGCGTCTCTCGTTTGCGTCTTTTAGGGAACGGTTCGGTCTAGGGACGGGGTATACGGGGGATGGGCTCTACAGGGAATGGAGAAATTGTTTCTTGGTTTCGCGATGACACTGAACGGAGAGGCAAACACCAGGGGCGATAGTAATTGTTAGGGGATTAAACTTTGGGGGCGGATCGGACGTTAATAAGAGCTTGTTGCGGAACATGATGGATGAAGTGACGGTGATGACGGGTAGATGGTGACGTTGATTGTCTCACATAGCCTGGAGTGCTTGAGGTACTGGACTGATGGATGCGTGATGGTGGTGGTGCTGGATTGAGTATGTCTGGTATGACTCCCAGCGACGCAGTCCAGGTTCCCAATTCGACCAACGTTAAAATGTTCGGTTGTCAAAATCTAGATGGATTAACCTTATGTGTGTATGTTCCCTATTCATCCCAATCTGGTCCCCCGAGTACACACCATGACGCCCGAGGTGCAACAAGTGCACGACAGGGCGCATGTGCGCGTCATCGGATGCTCCCGTCCCCCTCGGGTCACGGAACCCCCACCCTATGCCATGCCATGCCATGCCCGCCGGGGAGAATGCCGCTCCGGGAATAGGCCTCCGCGCGAGGAGAAGCAGCTCGAGGGAGGGCTATATCTAGCAGAGGGAGAAGGACGGGAATGGATGACGGGCACACTGGCTTTGTTTACCATCTTGCTTTCTTGTCTGACAAGTCTCTCACTTGATAAAGGGAGTCTTTACCGCACACGAGAGAGACACGCACCGTCAAGCCAGCACCATGCCTCAGTTTGACGAGTCAAAGGCCTATGCCGAGCAGGAGGACACCGTCTTCTTCGACGATGGCCGCGAGATTGAACTGCTGCACTACATCTACGGCCGCTCCGATATTGACGAGCTGCGCGGCTCGCCTGAGCGCATTCTCAAGGCGGTTGACGAGTTTGCGCGCACGAAAAAGTATCTCATGAATGTGGGCGAGGACAAGGGCAAGATTGTGACGGATCTAATCGCAGAGGTGAAGCCCAAGGTTATGGTGAGTCGATGCGATGAATCTGGGGGAGCATATTGACGTCTATAGGTTGAACTCGGCGGTTACGTGGGATACTCTACGCTTCTATTTGCCAATGCTGTTCGTTCTTCGGGAGGGTCGCACTACTACTCGCTTGAGCGCAACCCCGAGTTTGCCGCCGTGATAACCTCACTCCTCGACCTCGCGGGCCTGCGGTCCATCGCCACCGTCATCGTCGGGCCGAGCGACCGATCCCTCGCGCGTCTCCACTCAGATGGCACCTTGTCCAAGATCGACCTCATGTTCCTGGACCACTACAAGCCCGCGTATCTCACAGACCTGAAGCTCTGCGAGCGGCTAGGCCTCATAGGGCCCGGCAGCGTTCTCGCAGCGGACAACGTCATCAAGCCGGGCAACCCACCGTACTTGGCCTACGTCCGGAGCACCGTCCAAGAGAAGAGGGCTGGCAAGAAGGATGTGGCGGGGTTCTCAGACAGGACGGCGAAGCAGTATGAGAAGAGGGAGGGGGAAGAAAGGCTGGATGAGGGAGAGGGAGATCCGAATCTGGTGTATGAGAGTCGGTTGGTGCATAGTTTTGAGCCGACGGGAATTCCGGTGAGTATTATGGTTGAGTGAGATTGAGTGTTTGACTGACTTTGTGGTAGGATGCTGTTGAGATTACGCGGTGCACGGGGCGGGAGAACTGACAGAGAGTATGCATAGGTAGCACAATGAGGTGACAATGATAGATGTTACTGAAGCCCAAAAGTCTTTTTTCCATTCACCTCAACACCAACGAAACCATCACCACCCGTCGCCTTACGTGCCGCTTGTACCTCGCCTAACCTGAACCAATAAGAGCATTAGGTAACTTCTATATCTGACTTGGGGGTCCTCTCACTGCGAAGCTTCTTTTTGCTGTTGTGTTTGGTGAGCGGGCTGCATTCAACGCTCAAAGGCTGCTGTAGTGGTTGAACGTCCCAGCAACTAGGGTCACACTGCGTCACGGATCGAGGCAGGACATCGATTCCCAAAGCCTCCTTCCTATTCGCCATGCATCAACGCCACCTTTATGTAGCGTGCTTGGTGCTACTGAAAGGAGAGTAAAGACAATCGACAAACGCCTGCTCGGAGGCGCAAGTGGTCTCTCAACTCGTGAAACCTGTTGGAACGGGACCCAGCGCTTAACAAGACGGCTGACGTGACGATTTCCAGGTCAGATTGTTCTAAGAGTCACTCAATTTCGTTTGCCGGGTTGCTGATATACTCCACAGCGTTTGTCGAGTCCGTCCTTGCAAGTACTAGGCTGGCTTGCGACGCACTGTTGGACGACTCTCTCTTTCTTGGTTACTCAGCCATGACGTGCAGGCACCCCAATTTATCCGGGACGATGCTCTCCTTTGATCTGTTCTCTGACCTGGCACTCTTCTATCGCTCTTTACGTGGCGTTCCACCGGAGACACGCGGCTGATTGAAATCACAAGGTAGTTTGTTCGACAGCCTCAACCACAAGTAGAGCAGGGCAGCTATATCCTTACAAGGACCATAGACGACGTGCAATACGTTGCCATGAGCAGCTGCAGCTTCGCGTTTTCAGACGGCTACCAAACGGTCACAGATGGTTAAGCCTCCTCCCTCTTACCATCAACGTCTAGGTTACTCACTCAGACACAGATGCCTCGGACAAGCTGGCATGGCCAACACCTGCCGACAGAGGCCTATCAAACACGGAATGGCATCCAGTCGCATAAAACGAGGAAGCGATGACTTACCATGTGTCTTGTACCGAGCTCGTTGATCCAAGACCAATCCCCAAAGACTTCTCTAGAACACACTACGGTTTCGACCCCAGCCTCGGATAACTACCCGACGGACCCGACGGCTCAAGTCAAGCCTAGGCCAGATTCTCGCTCACGACCAAGCTACCGATGTAGATCCGCGACAGCATTGCCCGTTACTGTCTCCGCGAGCGAGCCACCTAGATCGTCCAAAAACCCCGGTCCAAGCCACACGTCGCAACGCTCGGGAAAACCGCCATCTAGGCGCAGCACGTCAAAGGCGAAGGCGTCTGGTACATCAAATCTCTCCCCGACAAGCCGACTGGGGTCGATGACGACGCGTGCGTCTTCATGCCGGGCTCGAGAGCGCATCATGAGCTGGGCTGTGCCGAGGACCACCTGGGTGTTCGTTAGCTATTATTCATCACGAAGGGGGATCAAGACGTGCACACTCTCGACGTCGTTGTCGAACCTGAAAAGCCAACTCAGCTTCCACGGTGAAAGATGATCTACGGGTTGGTTCGAGGTAGTTGGCACCACAACGTCCTCACACGGAGCTCTCCACTACGGATAACCGCTGTTGTTTAGAACAATCCCGGGGTTTTTTGCCTACTCTGCATCCCTCGTCCGAGATACCCTCGTCGACACGCTTCCCCACGAGCACGGTAGAGGTCATCCCTACGGCCACACGCGATATTCCGGGAGCGATCCCGGGTCATGTGGCTTTACATACCCATTGACAAGGAGGAGTGAGCCTCCGAGATGTGGAATCGCTTTGGGAGTAAAGGCCCTCATGGGTATCACACCTCGACTGTCAGTTCAGAAAGAACCCCCCGCCCTAGTTCCTCCTACTAACTCTTCCAACACAGCTGCGCACGAGCAAAGGACACAACTTTGTCCCAGACGAGCAATCTAAACCAACAGTAGAACATCCCCGGAATTCAGGGTGGAGGTATGAAGCCCAGGTCGCGTTTCTCAAGACAAAAGCCTGCCAGGACCTACCTGGCGTGTCATCCCAGCGGGCACCGTTACTGGCACTGCTGGTCAGTCAGCCTTCGATTTACGTGGTTCTCGCGGCCTCACCTGTCGGTCGATGAGCTGTATATCTACGCGTCGGCCAGCCCCGAGGGCGTCGTTGGCCTCGTGCTCTGCTACCCCGATGGTCGTCAGCGGTTGCGTGGGACAGGCACGGGCTCGACTACCTGCAGGCCAAGATCTGTGTTGATTCTGAAGAGAAGTATGTGGTGGCGTCTCAGCGCGACGGGACCAAGGCGGCTTCATAGTTGATGAGCTCTCCCTGTCCGCCCCGGCGTCACAGAGAGGCCAGCACGTCGAGGTCCCGTGGAGAGCGAGTCAACTGGCGGTTCTGGTACGAAAAGAGATGGATTTCGCACCTACGATGCCAGGGCAGCTCAGGACGAGAGGCCGCGTCTGGTGTTGTTGTTGTCCACCCAGGCAGAAGAGTGCTGAGCATAATTTACAGCGCCATCTAAAAGAAATCCGCTGCAAAAGTCTAGTTAACATTCCTAAAACACCTCATCTATCAATCTACGCATTTGTAACCGTGTCCGTGACGGCGTGGCTCCGTGCGCCTCCATTCCTGACTAGCGTCTCATCCCCCCGGGGGGTTTCATATGTAGCCTCAACTCCACGTCTCACCTTTTTTTTTTCTACACCAACATGACCATGATGTGATCTGATATCCCGACTCAACTTGGACCTCATCCAGCCCTTCACACCCTTTTTCTCTTTAGCTTCCCCTGTCATCTTCGGGCCGGCCCGCGACGCCAGTCAACTGACTACATGCTGCGTTGTCCCATCCATCTGCCTCCTTTTTGGTTCGCTTGCATCGCTCAATTGACACGGCAGAAGACCCTTATCCTTGTATTCCCCTCCATCTTTCTCACCCTCCATCATGTTCTCTAGTCTCACAACAAAACTGGCCCTCAAAAAAGCCGGCCTCAGCAGCGACATCCTGGACCTCCCCAGCCAGCTCACCACCCAGCCACAGCGCCAACCAAACAAGCTGAGGAAAAATCCACCGTCGGCAGCCGACGATGACAGCGCCCAAGGTTGGGGATCCTGGATGTCGATCCGGTCGCTGCCGCTGACGGTCCAGCCTTGGCTGAGCCCGCCGCCCCCGGCCGTCACTGTCGGTCGCGTGCCCGGCATCGGGGACAAGGCGCCCATGGATGGAGACAGTAGCAAGATTGCCCTTGGCGGCGGAAAGAGGGTCCTGCTTGTTTTCCTGCGCTGTGTTGGCTGCGCGTGTGAGTTGCATCCGTCCATCTCATCTCATTTCTTCTCCACGTTGCTGCTTGCTTGCATATGATCATTGCTTTTTGCGCAGCTAGGGACTCCCTTGTAATTTGACTAACATGATGAGGGCAAAAAAAAAAAGTCGCACAAAAGACATTCATCAACCTTCGCACAATGGCAAACCGCTATGGCGACGCCCTCACATGCATCGCTGTGTCGCATGCCTCGGAGCAGGCCACTAACAAGTGGGTATCCCTCCTCGGCGGTGCGTGGAGCGTCCGCGTCGTCATTGACGAGGAGCGGGCGCTGTACGCGGCCTGGGGACTGGGCACAGGTGGCATGTGGTATCTGTTCAACCCGACGACCCAGGTGCAGGGGTGGAAGGAGACGGGATGGTTGGGGGAGAAGGTCGCTGGCGCGATACAGAGGAAAGGTATCGAGGAGAAGAGTCCCAAGAAGGCTGGTGCTCTGGGCGACGAGGAGGATGAGGATGGGCCCTTGACAGTGATGGGCAACAAGTGGCAGGAAGCTGGGGCTTTTGCCATTGACGGTACGGGGACTGTGATTTGGGGTGGCAAGGCTGCGAGGGCAGATGATGTGATGGAGTTGGAGGATGGGGCGAGGATCTTGTTGGCATAACATGAGACTTGTTTATCGGCCAAGATTTGTATGATAGTGTAAGGTGCCTCGAGGTCATGAAAGAAGCCATAAGATTGGGTTAGCAAATGAATATCTGTACAATACGCAAGCCTAGTAGAATTCGACCCATTAAAACGGTCTTGAATGAAAATCAGAAACATCTCTCCTCCCACACCTATAGTCCGTAAAGTGTGCGTGCAGCCATCAGCGCCGCTGCCGCTCGTCTTAGATGGCTCCAACAAGTCCATCAAAATGGCGAGCCGTTAATCATACTCGGAAATCTGTTCCTCCCACCCCTGGATTCCGCAAAGAGAGTGCATCGCCCTCATCTCGTCTTGGGTGGCTCCGTTCTCTCGGGGATAGATCTAGCATCGCCCATACCAGAACCACCAATCCAGTCGACCACGCCATGGTACTCGAAGATCTTCCATGTCTTCCTCAGAGTTGTCCCCCTCCTCGGTATCTCCTTCGGGAGTATCTCCGTCAGAGGCTTCTACATCAGAGGCTTCTCCATCGGAGCTTTCTCCTTCGGAGCTCTCTCCTCCAGAGGCGGCTCCACCAAGGTTCATTTCGGAGAAAGACACAACTCTCATCGACTCGACTGAGAAGCCCCTTGCACCTTGCTTCTTGAGCACAAACAACATCCCTCCAACCAGGTCGACCCTCACGGGTGACTCCAGCTGATCAAGGCGTACCTGTCCCACCGACTCTCGATGGCCATCCGAGTACAGAAGAATGAGACCGACAATTGCCGAAGACCCAGGTTCCCACGATCTGCACACAGTCACCTCAACAACACCCTCGAGATTGGCTGACGTGTAGAAACGCTTTCGTCGCTTGTGCCAACGTGAAATGTGTGATGGGTCAGATGGTTCATAAGCAGAGGGGTCCAAGAAGTTTTTGGTGTAGTCTACCCGCGGGCCTTCAAAGGCAAGGTACTGAAAGTCGTGGCTCCAGTAGAGATGGCGAGGTCCTGAGGATGAAAACCTGGTCACAAGGTCGTAGGTGGTCGAAGGAAGAATCTCTCTGGGGTGTGCACCTAAAGCAAGAATGCGCCCTTTGCTAGTCCGCAACTATCGATTGGTAAGCCAAATCAAAAATATTCAATCCACCAAGGGGAAGCATTCAACATACTATGATGGCAGTCCTGCAGACAGCAGCACGGTTCCATCTTCGTCGCCAAACCTCGACGATCCGCTCCTCTCGCTCCACGGGCATGTAAACCCACATGACATGATACCCTCTCTCGACACTCGTGCGGTAGAACGAAAGATCTTCTCCTGCGACATGGTAGTGCAACTGGGCGGGGTAGTCCCTCTCGAAGGAGACTGAATAGCCATTTATCCGGGGATTGTTGCAGTCGAGCAATGACATGGTCGCAGTGGGAAGGTGTGGAAGACACAGCTTGAAGAAGCTGAGTGAACCTAGAGGCGGAGGAATAGAGTCCCATGCCAGCGGTAGCGGCAAGATTGCTGTTGTGGGGTTGTTCGTGTCGACTGCGCTTAAGCAACGCATCTTGATGCCCTGGTGAAGCAACAACCATCAGTCGTAATGTGTGAAAGAGAAAATAGAAGGACTTACATCGGTTCCTCCTACTAACTTTGTCGTATCCCCAAACCCTGATAGGGTTGTAAACCAGACTCCAGGCGCGCGATAACATCGTGGAAGGCGATTTCCGAAAACTACCCCCCGCACCCCAAGGTTATCAACGGCTATGTAGATGACTTTGTCCCACTCCATGCTTGGCTTGAAGATGAGAACATCGTTATTGTCGACAGGTTGGGCTCTGAGACTGTGTATGTAACGAATACCCTCAAATTCGATGGCATGTTCCCAGATTGGACCTGAGATATCGACACTAAAACCGTAATTCCCTGGACGCGACACCAAGTCTTTGACCTCGAGCCGAGCCTGTTCCCTGACGCCGTACTTGGCAATACCCAAGCAGATCTCTTTGGGTAGAGGGAGGCACCGCGCAAGGAACTTAACCCTTTTTTTGAAGAGCCATAAGACCCTCTCCGCCTCTATGGCTGGCGATAGTGGGGCCCAGAACTGAATGGCAGCAGATGCTGGCCTGGCGTCTTCTGGGCGGAGTCCCTCTGAGCACTCGTGATGCCAAGCAGGTGTGTGGGAGTGGAAGCCACGATATCTTTCAGGATTGTCAGGATCATAGGCCTGCTGTCGATACGTGAACTTGGGAGAAAAGCGCGTGCCGCCTGCTACGAAGTCAGCCAACCAAGTTGTGAGGAACGGAGTGATAAGTGAGCAAGACCGTCAAGCTCTTGGATGACGATGTCGCCATCTTCAAACCTGAAGAGGCAATATTTGCATCGAGGAGCGTCCATCGTGTGGTGTTGATGGACTATGTCAAGTCCTCAACTTTTGATCCATGCAGAGGAACTTGGGAGATTTGCCGGCGGCTAGCTCTAGGCACATCTTAGAGCAAAGCGGTCACAACAATACCGCTGCACAGGTTCGTCCCGTTTCATCACCAATTGCGGCCTGTTTGTTCTTCGTGAAAGATGAGAATACGGATCCAACAAATCGGCGTTTGGCCGGTCGCAGAGCAGAGCAGATAGATAGATATTCCGTTTCCAGAGCAAGAAATTATTCATTAATTCTTCCTTATTCAACAGTCTTCGTTTGGCCGTGGTAATGGAAACCATGTCGCGATATCGCCTGCGGGATGTCTAGAGCAGCAATGATGAACTGGCAACGAGTGAGTGCACTGAGGCGCTGCGAAATCGTTTAATACGACAACAAAGTGAAAACATGAACAGTATTGGGTTCATGCCGACAAGCTGGATTGACCAAGGACAGCAACCAGCAATTGGTGGCCGAGGCCTGCGTGCATCGAGACCAACAATCCCGTCGCTTAGGCGAAGCGCTTGCTTAGACCTGCTGCAATTCGACAGAGGTTGGAAAACACCCTTGGTCACCCCGATGTAGATAACGTTTGCCGATCATCATGGCTATTGTTTGTCGCAGCTCGGCTGGATGCAGCGAAAGGGAGAGATGGAAAGGACAGCAAACGAGGCAAACAGCTGGCGATATTGAATGGCTACCGACAACCGCCTTGGATTTCGAATGTGCCAGCTCACAATGGGCGAGTAAATGAGGGGAAAAAAAACACGGCATTCAATATTGTGAGCCTCAATAGCCACGATCGAAAAAGGAAGCGACACGGCCAAGTGGTTGAGAGCGTGTCATTATGAGGACGAACGGACGGACAGAGGAGAAAAAAAGACAGTTCAGGGCGGGATGGGATGGGCGGAGTCGTTCAGCCAGCCGCCTGCCTCAGGATCAGGTAACAGCAATTGAGTTTGGCTTGCACTTGCCCTGCAAGACCAGCAGCCACCTATCGTCAGCCTGAAGTCAGCTTCAGCAGGTCCAAAGTCAAGGCACGGCCTTTGACTGGCCGAGGAGCACACACTGTGCTTTTTCTCCGCGTCACATTTCACCAGGAACCGCCCCCAGGAATGGCACTCTAAAAGGACGACAAGGTGTGGGTGGTTGTACCCGACCTGAAGCGGATGGCGGCACGAGGCGTTTGCAGCTACGCCATCGGGAAACACGAGCTGGGCTGTCTGGTCTGGTGGTAGAGAAGACCGATTAGCTGCAATCAAGTCTACATCGACCTGCAAGACTATAAACGGGCACAGAAACGAAGATCTAGACTCGTGACCGGAGCGAAGTGGCTGATCCCGAGATCCGAGACTGCTTGCCGAGTGAGCGATGGAGGACCCAAGTCAGCCGAATGCCAGGAATAGACACGGGGAGAGGGCACCCGGGATACTCGCGATGCTATAATACGAAACGGCACGCTTTCGATACGATTAGGCTAGAGAATAGAGTGCGTTCGCCTCGGCCCTTTGCGTGCCGACATCTCGCAGCGCGGCGCAGAGCCTGCGGCGTGCAAGGGACGAGCCTGAATCTGCATGTTGAGGCGGATCTCGGTTCTTGGATCAAGCTGAGGGAGAAAAGGGATGGACCAGAGCCCGGAAGGGAGAATGGCCACACGAGACTGTCGCCGGAGGTATGGGGATGGGGCAGATCGAGGATATCGAGGAGTAAGCGGCGGCATCGATGAGACATGCCAGATGGAGCATGCAGAAACGATGTTGGACAAGATGCCAACTAGAGATACGAGGCGAGGTGCGCTGGCCTACATTGACGACCGAGAGAGCCTCCTTCCCCTTCTCCTGCTCCTCCCTGGCTCAGCTATAGCCTTGTCCTACACTTCCACTTCCATTTCCACAGACCCCGGTCCATTTCCCCGTAGCACCAGCCAGGCCCTAGAGCCGTGGGAAATGGGAAGAGAGGGGGGGGGGGCGTCTCGTGGTGGTTAGGAGCGGGACAGGCGCTAGACTCTGGAGTAGTGAATAAAGCACGCCGACAACTTGACCTCTTGGAACCTTGAGAATTCGATAGTTTGGTGGAGACTTGAAGATTCAGCCAGCCCGTCGACCCGTGAATGACGACGAGTTGCTGCGTAGCAAAGAGACGTTGAGGCGGCCATGACATAAAAACAACATTTGTCGGTGCTCAAAGTTTGGACAATCCTCCCCGTCAACGATGCAATGCAGTCTCCAAAAAAAAAAAAAGTTGCCTCAACAAACCCCTGCGCACCTTCTTGAGCCTTGACCTTGGACCTTGGATGACGCCCCCGGGCGTGACAGGACAGATGATGGCCATCCGTGTGTTGGCAGATGGGGGGGACCGCAATAGGGAGCACACGGGCCGCTGGTGGGCTCGTTAATCAATCAATTCCATTCAATCTATTTTGCTTGTCTACTATTTTCGCCTGCCGTCATTTATACGAGAGTAGCTAGCAAGCCAGCCAGCGGCGGGCCCCGAGAAGCTTTGTATCAAGTTGGTTCAAGAGCATGGAGGGCGGCGGCGGGTATGCGCAAACCAACCACCGTACACTTTTTAGATTAGCATCTTCAAGTAGAAAATGGGTTTCAATATGGACCAAGAGAGACACCCTTTAGATGCCAAAAAGGGAACAGGAGATTCACCTCCGCACGCACATGCCGACCTCAGCGCACCATCACAGCTGTACTGTACATATCTGCACGTCTGTCTGTCTTGTCCACCAGCCCTCCTCATTTGCGGCTTGCATCTACAAATTACCCGCCACGGACATTTTCGGTGCAGGCGGTTTTTTCTGTCGCATCGAGAAAATCCAATTACCTGATTCTGCCGATTGATGGGTAAAGGAGAATATCGCAGCAGCAGCACGCGAACAAAGGAGAG
>JABFFE010000507.1:0-10587 GCA_013623625.1 Fusarium setosum | reverse complement strand
TTTGGTCCACGAGAACATGCATTCCTCCCCCCGTGTTGGACTCCACCACCTTTTTTCCAGTTTGCTTTAATAGTCCGAGGACCAAGTCCGTCGGAGTTGTCTCATGACGCCGGCGGAAAGAGGATGCATTGTGGCAGGAGACATCTACATAGCTTGAGCGCAAATGCATGGCGGTCTGGGTCAGCCCATTTACACTTCGACGGAGCCTGGATCAGGGAATCAAAGACAAGAAATGAACTTTGGATCTGATTCCTTGCTTTTTTTTTTTTTTTCCTTTCCCGCAACATGTCTTGTCTTTGCCTCAGTTGTTTCAGTGTCCCTCCGTCTAGTTCCTGACACGCCCCCTCCATCATCACTTCAACCACGACCTTCGGCAACTCGTAAAGATCCGAGAGTCATGGGACGAGTTCAAGTTTTTGCATCTTTGCGTACCTTGCCTCGTACCTTGCTTTAGTGACGCCGCTATCGGTCCACATTTGACATGTGCTCACTGTCTGTGACTCGGTAGATAGATGCTTGCCATTCCTAAGGACCCCGTTGCGCCGAGTCACCCGGCCTTGACTTGGCGGCCTCATACTGATGCATTTTTGCCCTATAGTAGTTGTGACAATCTTTAGTGGTAATAGACATGTGCGCCTTTTGGATATATGCCTGTGTCCATCAAAGGTATTCTCGCCGTTAATAACCCCCATATGCCTTTCGTAAATCGGGTACTGTCCCCAAAGCATGCTGCAAGTGATCCCAATTCAGTAACTCATCCTTGAAGACAGCAAGCTGCTGCGCCGTCCTAAAAACACTGCGGATCTGGCGCCCGTTCAGCTCATATTTGGCCAGCTCGGCGATACGATCTTCCATGTTTTCCACGTTATACTGTGAAGCTCCACCATCCATTGAAAAGAAATTCTGCCAAATTTGCCGGCGGGAGTCTTGGTCGGGGTTGCCATACCGAAGGCTGACTTGAATTCGTGACCGAATGGCGTCGTTGAGCGCGTCGGCGCGTTGAGCGGTTAGGATCAAGATTCCGTCAAAGGTTTCGAGCGTATGGACAAAGGCTTTAACATATACAATGGTTAAATTCTTGGGAAAGGGAAACAGGTAGATTAAACAACTGAGCACTTACCTGAGACGAGTACGTCCGTCTGGGAAGAATGCTGCTTCAAGATGACATCTGCCTCGTCGATGACAAAAACTTGGGCAAGTCAGTTTAGAGATATATGTAGTATCATTCGGGGGTTCATTACTGCAACCCCACTTCTGGGCCAGCAAAAAATGTGCTTCGAGGCTCTCGGCCATCTCTTCTGGTTTGGTACCGAGGTCTCGCGGAGTGATGCTGTACAGCGGCATTTCCACTAGGTCCGCCAGACTGGGGCAATTAGTCGGATTGATATCACGGCGAAAGCGGCGGTGAGACAATTACCTTTCTTTAGTTTGGAAATGTCAGTAGAGTTCGGAGTATCCAGGTTGATATAGGTAAGGTAGATAGTTAAACCATTAGCGGATCATGCTTTGCTACTTACCTGCCGTTAATGTTTTCCCAGTTCCTGAGCCACCGTGGAACAGCATCGTTAGACCTCTCTCCTTTGAGGTAACGAAGTCTTGTTGCTGTACCGCAAGCTTGTGTCGCTTCTCTAGATCCTGCCTTGCATGGAGTTGAACAAGAGAGCTGAGCATGCCTTTGGTACGCTCTGGCAACACAAGGTTCGAAAATATCTTCTTGTTCCACTCAACCGGCATTAGATCGCTGAAGCGTAGGGTATCTATCCGGGAACGTAGTTGTGTGAGCTTCCTTCAGCGAGTATGTAAGGGACAGCATGGATCCATACACCAACTCTTTGCCTCCAGCGAGTATCCGGCACAGTGCATTGGCATGACCATCAGAACGGTCTCTGTTGGTTGAAGAATGAGTGGAAGCTCCCATGGCCAGCGATCGAAAACACTCTTGGACCTCTGTTGACCAGCTACAGTCTGTGTTGGCTCGTTAGAGTTGTGCAAAGCCTTAGGATCAAGCATCCACCTTGATCCACGGGCCTGAAGGCAGGTATTTGGTTAGAGCCTTCGCATAGTCTCTCAGAATCGCTTGTTAGATAACTCACAGAGAAGTGCTTGCGTGCTTTGTCCCATCCTTGGTATGAGCCAAGAGTTGGGGCTCGTATTTTCCAGCATGTCCATCCTCGTCTCCGTAAACTGTCCTTTTCTTCCTGCGTCGCAAAAGACAACGGGAAGTACTTGAGCTTGCGAATATCTGACACAAGGGAAAGTTGAGACCCAGAAGGATCAGGTGGCGGGATTGTCATGGTATGTTCGACATACCTTCGCTGGTAGCTGACGCCGTCAAACTCCCAGCACCAAGAGTCCAGCCTCAGAGTCTTGTCGGGCTTGGGCCATGAGTTTAGGACGTAGCCTACCAACTGGCCGTCGACCCTAGTGACAAAGACCTCGTTGGGGCAGAACAAGAGGCCGATATGATCTGAAAAACTGATCCCTTGTCGAAGGGCTCTGCTGGAGACTTGTTCGAATTGTGACCCATGTTGTGAACTGATGTATTCCAGCAATGCAGATATATCATCCTTCCGAGCCGACTCTGTAGTCTTTGACAATGCTTCTTGTAATGCGGTTCTGTGGTGATAAAAGAACCGGATCGAGTACGCTTCGCGATCGAGCCCTGGTGCGTGGACGGCCGCGTCTGGATCGCACTGAATTGCGCGGTTGATCTGGCGTTGTAGTCCGCGTGTTGGCACCAGCAGTTCAGAATACATGTATTGATCATCATGATTTACTAAGGGTTTCCTGAAAGGGTCCCAGGTCGGGACCTCTCTGCAGTAGTAACGGCGAAGAACAACGAAGGCTTTGCCATTTTGGACCGTGAGAAATATTCCTAAGTTCTGGATAGCAGAAGATGGAGTTCCGATGAGGTGAAGGCCGTGACCTGCGTCTTGGGTGGCCTCAAGGTTCCCATCAGGGGCCTGTTTGAACAAACGCGGCCTTTGAGAGTGGAGTTCGGCATGACATAGTATGTAATGAAGTACGATGTATTTAGAATCGCCCAGAGGTGTAGAGTCTGAGCCGATATGGTCTCCAATGGCCTGGGTGGGAGTTGTTCGCAGTTCGTCGATTGCTGATGCACTGGCCTGTGGTGACTGGACAGAGTTCAGTGGAAGGTGGCTACTGCTGTCCACTCTGGAAGGTGGCCGGGCCATTGTCTGAGATGAAAAGGGAGGCGCTGGTCGAACTTCAGGCTGGGGCAACTCATGGCAGGGACGTTTGGCAGGTCCTATGCTCCCGGCTTCAATGGCATTTGCCTGGTCGGTCTCCAGGTCACAAGTCCGCTTCCTGTTGGCTGCGATGGGTTCGATGGTAGGTACAGGGTTTGCAGAGCCAGAGGGTGATAGATGCACGCTCAAGGCCGGGGCGACTGCTGGACTGGGCGACGACGCACCGGGCGCGTTGATGGTCCGCCGAACCGTCATTGCATCCGTGTTTGGAGCAAGGCTCTGAGCCATACTATAGATAATGGGCCTAGGGACTTGAGACAGGGGACGAGCGTCTCCCACGAGGGCTCGCTCCGTACTGTCGTTGATGCCGCTTGAAACGATAGAAGCAACCTGAGGGGAGCTGACACCGAGTAAGCCAGGCTCACCCTGCTCGTTTCGTGCTATTCCGTCTCGCTTCAATTTCCTCATGTCCAGGATCAGAAGATGCTTCGCGTGTTCAGATATTGAAATATCGCTTGTCGGTCCCTCGCGTCTGAGCCGCTCCCAATCTGCCGGACTGATTCCATGTTTTGGGGTCAGACCAAGAAACCCACGCCAAGTGGTTGGCTGGGGCATATCATGGAATTCGAACCCCATGTCATGCTTGGGCGAAGGCCATCGTTCGCCTGAACTGTTCATCGCGAGGGCTGAGAGTTGGACCTATGAGAAAATGTGCGCTGTATGATGTGGAAGCATAAAAAGAAAATGGGTACACGCATACGAGGTTGAGGGGAAATGAAAACAAAAAAAAAAAGAGTGGTTGGACGTGTTGGTTCATGGTAGTTGGGCTCAGCGAATGTGCAAGTCTGTCACATCACATCGTCTCTTGATTGGCTATGGGATGAACAGGGCTGTCGCCAACGCCCGTGTTGGAAGCGCCTTGTTATGATCCTACGCGCCCAGGAGAAAATCGATAGGATAAATGCGAGGCGAGGGTAGTTTGGATGAGTTATGCGAGAATATGACTAGAGTACATGAGGAAGTCAATCGATTTTTAGAGAACTAGTCAATACAATCAAGCCGGGCTGAGAAGCACAGACATCTGATACATGTACAACTGCAGCAAACATTTTCTATGCCTTGATGTCTTGGAGCTATACTGAATACCCATCAAGAGTTTCCCCGGGTCTAGACAGGGCACTTCTGTTGATTCTTGTGCTAGAGTTAAATCAATAGCGATAGGGCGTGTATTTAGCATGACAGTATCGAGTCACTACGTCGAGGCTATCGTGAGACATTGTCCCGAACTCTATGCCCAAGTGAAACAATATTGAAGTTTCCTCCAAGTCTCACGTAATTGCTGCTTATCCGTTGGTTCACCACATGACCCTCTCTTCACCGAGACAGTCTAACCGCATCACCATTCAAGCTTTTTTTTCACCGACGCCACACCTTCCACTGAGCCCTGACACAACACCAGTGCGTTACCATGTAACCCTCCCTCCGCCTCTTTTCCAAAAGGGGGCCACGAGACCATCAAAACGGGATGTGTGTGCACAGAAACGGTATCGGGGGAGTGTGATGATTGCGTAAACGAAACATGCCTGGGGAGGCAGACAAGTTTTGGTGAGTTTGAGTTTGAGTTTGTACAGTAATACGGGGCGTGTCAGTCATCAACCAGGTAGGTACCTCACATATGCCAATCTAGTATTTACAAACCATCAGGAAAACTACCCCTTGAATGCTTTAATTCTTGGACAAGTCCGGGTATCAAACTCATTACTCGCTCCATGTATGCCTACCCATCTCCCACATTCCCGTTCAATGTCGCGCCTAGACTATGTGCCAAGCTATCATCCAAGTGCTTGCGTGAAATAAACATGGCCGTGAAATATATGTAATGCCGTACAAATAGTGCAATGCCCCCCACATATGCTCAGTATGCTCCTACAACAAAGGGAAGAAAGTATGAGGTGTGATATATCCGTTGCCTTTTGCTCATCGACTTTAGGCTGCTGACTGTGCTTCTTCGCGCGGTCTTTTGCCGAGTTTAAGCGTTGGCACTGCCATGCCCTCAAACACGTACTGGGCTGTTCCGTCCTTCAACCTCTCGTAGTGCCTTTGTAACCGCCTTTCGCCAACAACCAGCTCAAATCCAACTAGGAAACAGAAGCTAATCTCCAGACGTGCCAGTTCTGCCTCGCTTACACCTCCTACCTTGGCCATCTTGGCATGAGGGTAGGATAGGTCTTCGAGTGCCTTCATTGCGACCCGAAGCCCAGCCAGAACTAGCCGGTGTGCGTTTCGTCGAGTAACTGGGATAGCTCGCTCGTCCACTGCCAATCTGTGTATGTATAAGGACGTGGCGAGGTAGACAGCTGTACTCATAGGACAGAATTGGTGCAGCCGCTGGAGGTACTGGTTGATACTGATAGGAGGTTCGTTCTTGCTATAGAACTTGCGAGTGATGGCACTGTGTTGGAGGTTGACAGGCTGCGAATCGGCCCCAACAACGACGTATGGCTCCGATTGAGGAGGTGGCGACATTAGGCCCTGGGGTTGTTTCAGTCGTACACCGTCGATATCCCCCGAGTCTTGGTGGACTATATGATTGATAGGTGTCTCAGAGACCTCCGGCTTTGGGGCCGGCGTCTCTTTGGCAGCCAATTTCTTGGCCTCCAGCTCAGCCTGCTTCCTCAGTCTGGCAAGGTTCTTGTCCGAGTGCGATCGCACAATATTCTCCTTCTCGGCCTGCATGCCACTCATGTGCGGCACGGTGGGCGACTTGGGAGGTGGCGTCGGGGGAATGTCCCCGGTTATTCTGACAAGGAGCTCGACGCCGGCGCTCAGCAATGCCAGCGCCTCCGAGGGCGCCATCTCGAAGAGGCCATGATCGACAGCAGGCTCCGGGGCGGCCTGCGCATCGTCGGCGGCGATCAGATGGGGGTCGGAAGAGGGCACCGGCGGAGGTGGCGGGGGCCGGTCATCAGGAGTCGGATCGGGGTGTCGCAACGGGATGCTGCCGGCGTGCGTCTCGGTCGCTACAGCCGTGGAATTCTGGTGAGACATGGCTCAGAAAGGTCTGGTGAGAGTCAAAAAGGCGTGCCGTCGCACGTCACGATATGGAGCCGTTGAGGCGTCTCAGTCTCTTGAGAAAGACAAGGCGCTGCGCAAGAACCGGCTCGCCGCCTTTCATGATCTCGTCGCTCGAGACAAGCAAGAAAAACAAAACCAAGACGCGTTACGAACAGCGACGAGTTTCTTTCGTGGGGGACCAGCGGTTTTTGTTGTTGCTGCTGCTTTGCGAGGCGAGCGCAAACTTGCGACCTGGTGTGGGACGAGTAGCGCGAGTGGGCCTGGGATCTAGACCTGGACCCTGAAAAAAAGGTAGCTGCTGCAAGTGACAACGAGGGTGTGCTTTAGATCGTGTTGGTTAATGAGGAATCGTGCAACGGTCGAGATGAGAGAGCATTGGGAGAGACGGTCCGACTAGCGGGGCAAATGGAAGATGACGAGGAACGGGCAAAACGGCCGGCGAGGAGCGGCCCGCAAGAGTCGCTATTGCGGTTCCGCGGCAAAAGCAAATGATAAAAAAACAGATCGACGGGCGATGGGCGAGATTAAAAGCAAACCCCCAAGATAAGAGGATCTCTTGTTGTTTTTGTAGCCCGTCGGGCGGCTGGCGATGGCGGGCAACCTGCCCGCGCGCCCGAGCTTTCTTTTTCCTGCTTGTCACGAGCACGTGGTGCGGGGGAGCTAAGAGATGGCCGAGATAATGGAAACTACCAATATTGGCAATGGGCGTTTCCTTCCTCTTCCAGCTGGCTTCCGATCTCTTTTCTTTGCCTAGTCGTTTTGCTGAGGAATTCGTCTCGTTCGTGTCGGGATCTGGGCAATGGTTCGGGGGGCGCGTGCGAGAAAATTAGTGCTGGATTGCGACGACTGACAATCGTATTATTCGAGCGGTCGATTCCGGACTCGTCGTCGTATTGTTCCGGTAGCCGCCCACACAGATCCCGACATCGCTGGGATTCTAGACCTAAGTGATTCTCTCCGGGTATTATATGATCGTGACTTATTTTACCTTTCAGCCGCCGCAAGAGAGAATGATCTTCCCGCCAAGAGCCGCAAAGGCAAGTGTCGTCTGATAATTTACGTGCTTTTTCTCGCGCTGTTGATCGCGCGGCGACCAATAGAGGGCCTCGACTGCCTAGACGAGCTAGAAGTGATAGGCGCTTAGCACGCTACATCCAGCACCTCCTCGCTAAGGCGGCGCTACAGCATGGGCGGACACCCCGGATTTTAGGCGGGGGCGGCATTGCCTGCTGACCAGCAGAGAGGATCTACAGAAGAGATGGAAGGGACTCGATGGAAGAATTCCAACTCCAGACAAGCGAAAGCTCGCTTCTGCAAACCAAGCGCCCCGTCACGTTTTCTCTTTTCACATTGGAGTGGACGTGAATGGAGAGTCAGGATACGAGACGGAACAACAGAGCTAGTGGCGAGATTCGAGGCGAATCGCTCGTATCTCGAGCGCTAATGCAGATACGGATTTGTATTTCGCTGCAGACGGCCATGACAACGGGGACCGGATTTGTTTACTTCTTCCAAGAACAGTCATGTCACTCTGCGCTTGTCTCACGTAAATACCCTGTCTCAACTCACTATTGACCGTCTTTCTCCCCCTCGTGGCCTCCACGATACGCGCTTCCCTCGCCAGAGTGTTTCGCATTGAGCATCCAGGTGACCCAACTACCAGGGCTCAGGTCGTAACTACGGCTGCTTTCAGTGAAACCAGCAGCTCTGAGGGCATCTTTGGTGGAGATGCTCCATCAGTTGACAGCTTCAATATATGAGGTTCCACACCTTGACGCGTCTCAGCATTCATATAATATCCATCCCCACTAGTTCATCACTGATTTTGACATGATACAAGTCACAATTTGACAAATGGCAAGCCAATCAACTAAAATGATGCTATCGTAAAAAAAAACGCAGCTGTCACATGTCAGCCTTGGTCTAAATGGTGTTCCCACAAGCCAACCAGAGCCTCAACGTTCTAGAACCACCTCTTTGTTCTTGGCCCAACCTCAATTATCTTTTTTTTTGTTATCGTGATTCATTATCTTTGCCCTCAGCAATCAGGCGCTACCTTGCAGTCAACCACCGCCGTCTGGCCTGCTTGGACCTTTGCAATCGCCTCCTTCAGCACGCTCTCCAGCTCTGCCGCCTGGTCGACTCTGGCGGCGTGAATGTCTCCGCCGGCTGCTGCCTTGGCGATGCCAGCGTAGTCCGGTACGGGGTCGAACGAGATGTTGATCTCTTCGTTGGTGGCCTTGGAGCCGAGGCCGTCGGGGTGAACCAGCAGCAGTGACCTGCGAGGAGCGTTCCATCCTGTCACAAGTCAGCTATCTTGTCATCTTCATATCTGTGCCTCTACTCACCCTTGTTGTTGAGCACAATCGTCAGCACAGGAATGTTGTATCGCTTCGAGATCCAGTAGACGCTGCCGGGAACCGTAAAGAGATATGTCCCATCTCCCACGATCTGGACCACAAACTTGCCCTTGCCCTTGCCGCCATTCTCAGCATCCGTCGCCAGCTTGATACCCAGAGCGCCACCGCCAGACCATCCAAGACCGCCGCCGCCGCAGTTGATCCAGGAACCGGGGATCTTGGGCTGTAGGTTGTCATGCACAAACTGCGTGTTGGTAACAGCCTCGATCGCCCAGAGGGTGTCCTCGGGGCAGAGATCCCGGAGAACCTTGGTCAGATGACCCGTACCGAAGCTGCCGTCCTGCAGGGGCTCGGCCGCCTTGGCAATGGTAGCCAGCTTGTTCTCGTATGCCTTGGCGCGCTTCTCCCCAGCTTCAGCTGCACTGGCCTCGAGCTTTTCAGCAAGACCTTCCTTGTTCAGCGCCTCCGTAATCTGCTCCACCGCCGTCAAGGCATCGGCACGGTATCTTGCGTCGGACTGGATGTAAAAGACGGGCATCTGCTGCTTCAGCGGATCAACGTCAATGTGGAAGATCTTGGCATCCTCTCTGGGCTTGCACCTGGTCTGAATCCAGGGAACGTCGCAATCCAGAACAACAATAGTATCGGCGGTTGTGATGGCATCATCGGCGCCGAATCGCAGACCAAGCCAAGCAGGGTGGTCCGCAGGGAAGCACATGTCGCTGCCGCCCGTGTCCAGCACTCGCAGCCCCTTGACCTTGTTCGCCAGCTCGACCAGCGCGCCGGGGATCTTGTGGTTTCTTCCTGCATAGCCCGTTACCAGAAGAGGTGATTTCGCACCGGCCAGAGCTTCCGAGATCTTGGCGACAGCACTCTTGGGGAGCCCGCCAAGCTCAACAGGGTCCCAGTGCTCCTGCTTGAGGGAGTAGGGCGTGAGATCAGCCTCCATGACCTCTCGCGCACCGCACAGATACACCGGGCCCTGGGGGTCCGAGGTGGCGAACTGCAGAGCACGGTTGACCATTTGCTTAACATTGGAACCGGTCTTGATCTCGGCCGAGTACCGGCAGTACTGGGAAAGAATCTGCTTCTGATCGGGAACATCCTGGATCCAGTGAATGTACTCGGTACGACTGCCTCGGTGCTCACCCTCCTGAGTAAAAGGTGAGAGTCCAGCAAACACCAGCACAGGGGCTCGACCAGTCGAGGAATTGTGGACAGCTGCTCCAAGACCTTGGGTACCGACATCAACATGCACAATAACGCACTGAGGCTTGCCTGTTAACCGGGCGTAGCCATCAGCCATGGACATAGCCACCATCTATCGGCAGAAAGGAATCTCGTGTTAGTCCTCAACTTGCTGAAACGTGGTTCAACCACAACATACCTCATTGGGGCAGGTGATGATTGTGGGAAAGTTGCCCTTTGCTTCACGCTGTCCCTTCACCATGGCCTCAATAATACTGGGGTGGTCGGAACCCAAGTTGACAAAGCAATGGGTGATGCCGGCCTCCCAGATGGCCTCAAAGAAGGCAAAAGACGCGGTATACATCTTGGGATTGGCTGTCGAATACGGACGAGAGATGAGACCTCTAGGTGAAGGGTGGTGGAGAGCAGTTGAAGACCCGGAGTTTTGGTCCCTGGCCGCTGTCGTAGTTGAAGAGACAAAACGACGCCCGTGAGCGCCAGAGGATGCGGCGACGCTGCTGGTGTTATACCCGCGCAGAACAGCGGACCGGGCGGCCCCTGCAGGTCCAGGGCGGCATCTCCAGAGGCTCGGAGCGACCAATCCGGAACGCTGCAGCAGGGCCATGGTTCGGTCGAATCGGACTTTTATGGCGCATTGTCAGTTGTGCATTTTCTATGTGTGTTGGTTCCCATGCCGGATGTGAAGACGAGGGGGGGAAAGGGGAATGGGGGCACACGGGACGGAACATGGA
>JABFFE010000505.1:0-19655 GCA_013623625.1 Fusarium setosum | reverse complement strand
GACCTAGATAGCTATAGGGTATATACGTGTTGTTCTTGGCAATGCCAAACTGGCGTTGGAGTCACCTACTACCGGAATGGCGGGTTGCGTAAGCCATGGTTTTGTACACGATGCAAGACCTATGCTGCTTTTTTCCATTATATATCTCTCGAACTCGTCCCTGTACCTTCTCCGTCGCTCCATCATTTCTGAGCTTCGAGCTTACAGCTCCATGTCGAATAGTTTGGGAAGCTCGGCACCGAAGAGTCATCTCGCTTATAAGGCTGGGTTTCACGACTTGCCCAAGTTCAAGGCCAATTCTTGGTACAAAGCCTCATGGAGAAACAAGCCTGACTTTGTAGACTGGGAATTGACGAATGGTGGATCGGTCTTTGAGTCTGGATAGAGCATCGTTCGCAGGCTTCGGGAAATAGGTGTTGGCATGAGCCACAGAGTCCACTCTGCGATATTTCACCGCCTGCCAATGATCCTGAACGCTGCTGCTCGGATTTTATCGTGCAATCCCCCGCGTAAACCTTCACGGTGGAGTCCATAAACTATTATCAACGCCTCGCCGAAAAGTTCACTCTCTCCAACTACCCCTCGTCGCCGTAGACATAGGCTACGCTCTGAGCTCATGGTAATACGCCAACACTAGGCCTCTCATCCTCTGCTATAGCAAATGACGCATGGACTTTTAGATACGTTCCTTCCATCTTGGCCATGACTCGGTCTGGTCCTACGTGCCCGGCTCCGTCGCGTCCCGTACTGGTTCCCCCACAGCATGTCGGCTGCGCTGATCGTCCAGGTTGCGCTGGAAGTATCTTGGATAAATCGATTTGCCGTAAAAAAGACCGAATGCGTATTTCTCGCCCATACTTGGGACACAAACATGTGTTGGGGCTGGGATTGTAGTATTGTTTCTTCATGCACTCGAGCGTGTGCCTCCCCTGTTGCCGTGCGATGATGAACCAACCCCTTGAGCGAGGGCTGTCTGATACAAATGATCTCCCGTCTCATAAACAGCCTTTATCGCTATTGCGCCGGCCCATGAGGGCTCACGTGGCGCGTCACAACAAGGGCTTGCTCTTGGGCTCTTTGTCTGGTCAACATCATGCGCGCCCGATTTGGTCGATTCACACAGGACGAGACCCTAGAATCACCACAGAAGTTGGGCTGGGTACTACCTCAAGACCATTCCAATTAGCGATTTGATGTTTTAGAAAGAGGCAAAATTTGCTGGATTGTATGATGGGTTGGTTCATCGGAGAGAACAAGCCGCTGAACAATCCAGCTTTCAAGGCTCCCGCAAGATGTTCTCGTGTACAACCCCCTCTCCTTCACGTCTGATTGGCGAGACAACTCGAGTTCTTCACATGTTCTTTGCCATTTCCCATTTGTGAATATCCAAGCAATGCATGGCCTGCGTTGTTGTCGAGTATTGCTGGTGTGAGCTATCGCTTAATCGCCTCATGCTCATGGTCAACACCAGTCACGGGGAGATAATTTGGATGAACGGCGAAACAGCCTCCCGGCACAGCGGATCACAGCTAGACACGACTGTTGTCCTCTGTACGTCAAGTCAACATTGGAACATCGATCGCGTGCAGATTCCTATAAATCCCCCTCTGGACCCGACTCCAGCCTCCCAACTCGCACCAACTCATCGTTACATCTAGCTCATCCTGATCATCTCACCAAAGCATTCAGAATACTAACAAAAAAGCAGCACCTTTACTACAATCATATCCCATCACCAAACATCGACATCAAAATGCCCTCCACTAACAACCAGACCAACGCCCAGGCCTCTAACCAGGCCCCCAACACAGCCACCACCGTCTCATCGAAGAACAACGCGGCCGTTAACCAGAACACCAACAGCACTTCTGCTAACGCCAGCCAGAACACCCCCGGTGCTCCACAGCGCCGACGTCGCAACCGCAACCGTCGTCGCGGTGCCCACAACGGCTCTGAGAACGCAAACAATGGTAATGGCAACAACGACGACGATCCCGTCATCGTCCGCCACCCTCGTGTCCAAGACGAGCGCGGTGTCTGGGTCCACCACTCAGATAGTTCTTCCGGAGACAACTATGACGTTCTATCTCTCTCCGGAGACGAAGAGGAGGACGATGAAGAGTATCGTGATGCGGCGGACGACCTGAGCGATAACGAGGCCTGGGTGCGTGACAGAATGGCTGAGGCCGATGACCTTGGGCTACGTAGTCTAAAGGAAGGTCGCAAGACCACTACCGAGTAGATCCCCGGCGAACATTAAGGAAGTGGCTGCCAGCGAGGGAGTTTATCTCGCCTCCAACATGAGGAAAAAGCAAGGTCCCAAGGTGTTGAATAGTTGATCCATCTCCTTTGTTAGTTTCCTTTGTCAACGGTGAACGGTGGGATAGAATGGCAGTAGAGCACGGAATGAGAATACAAATTGGATTAGAATTGCTTTGTTGACTTTGACCTCGTGAATTGGCGTTGATTCTATGCTCTGGTATTACTGGTATATGAAAGTAGGTTTCGTAACTCTCGCCATGATTGACCGGCCGCTGAGACCTTCTATCCTCCCAAGTGTGTTAATATGTTCAACATGACTCCCTGTAGCCCTTTCATAACACCTAAGAATAATCCATACCAGAGACCATTTGATATGGCCTTCATCAGTCCAGCCTGGTCTGCAGCTTCCACAGCCCAACAATCAGTCCTCGCTTGAGCGCGGGAAAGGGCTGTCAACCGAGCGGTTCGGTTGGTGAAGTGTCTTCTCAAAATTCGCATCAGAGCGGGTGCTTTGTGGCGTATATGATGCGCTCGAGGTGTGCTCGCCAAAATCCAAGCTGTCCGACGCCGAAGAGACAATGCTGCGCTCTGCGTCTCTCTATTCCGCAGTTCGCTCCGTCCCTCCACGCCAGAGGCCGTAGAACCCTTCGCAATTCTTCCAGAGCTTGATGGTTCCATCTTCGGATCCGGTGGCATAGAGCTTGCCGTCGGGCGCAAAGGCAATTGACCAGATCGGGCCATGGTGTCCTTTGTGCGTATCGATTTCCACCTCGTCGTCGTAGCGAATCACCTTGGCCCACGTACCGGGTTCCTCACCGACAACTAGCTTGCGGCCCTTGACGTCAAGGGACACGCTGGCAATTGTGTAGGAGAGGACGATACGCTTCAGCTCATTCATAGCCTGGGGACCACCCCAAAAATAAACCGTCCTTCCAGCCGAAACGGCAAGCACCGGCTTTCCACCGCCAATGTCGTCGGGGGAGGCGTATTCGGGCGCCAACGAAACCATCTCACAAGATTTGATGTCTCCATCAAGTACCTCATGGCGGATGCAGGCACGGCTTGGCAGATCAAGCCATCGGATCGTCTTGTCGGAAGCGGTCACAACAATGTTCGGGTCTTGAGTCCAGCAGATGAACTTGATGGAGCCGGTATGAACACCCTCGCCAATCTCGAAACCGGCCGACGCCGGAATCGTGGCAGGGCTTCCAGGGTTGGAGGCAGCGAGCTCGGTCAGGTCAAAGACACGGAGCTTCTTCTCCATACCACCTGTAGCGACCAGGTCGGAGTTGTCGGGCGGGTAAGCGACGGCGCGGACAATGTGGTCATGCTGCAGAGTATAGAGCAACTCGCCGGTGTGAGTATCCCAGATCTTGCTGCAATCCGTGTAAGTAACACGTATGACCAACCCAGTGTGCAAGCTTACGCAGTAAAGTCAGCCGAAGCTGTAGCAGCATTGGAAGCATCGGGGCTGAGTCTAGCCTGCCAAACAGCACCCTTGTGACCGATAAAAGTGCCAATCCTGGACGAGTCAGAGGAGCCGGTAGACCCGAGGATCAGATATCATACCAGTCGCCAGTGATGCCATCACGAAGCATTGGGTTGCCATCTGGTTCCCCGTCAGTAGGCAGTTTCCAGAGCCAAGACAAGCAGCGCACCTTTGCAAGCCGAGATCATGTAGTAAACCTCATCCTTCTCAAGAGTCGAGAAGGCGATGTGAGGAACGGGACGAGAGTGACCGTGACAGGTCAGTGGGACATATTGCCGAGGAAGTTCGGAAGCCATTGCGACAAAGCTGAGCGTGCGGTGAGTGGCGTCGTGTTTTTGCGATGCTGACAAGGAAGGTTTGGTCGTGGAAGGAGATTCCGTTGACGCGAAATCGGATCGCAGCACGGGAGTGCAAGTTGGTCAAGATCGACAGCGTCAAGAGCGAAAATGAGAGTAGAGGTCGTAACGGTCATTAACTTCGTGAAGAGCGGTCTGTGTCGTGGCTCGTGGGAGCGATTGTCGCGTGTCGGTCGTCGCAGAAGTGTGGAGCGTCTAGAGCGATGACAAGGCCGACGAGGTTTCAAAGCAAGGACGGGAGGCGGAGCAGAAAGCGAAAAGAGGATCGTGGACCGTGAACCGTGGGTCGTGAATCGTGTCGATGTTGGGGCGAGTCCAGGCAAAGAAGCGTGATGCCCAAGATCGAGCCCCCGTGAAAAGGAAGAAGAAAGAGGAAGAAGAGGAGAGGGCGGTGATGGCGGGTGAAATCTTCGCGAAGGACAGGGAAGGCGGCGCGCGCAATTGAGGAGAGGGTCACACTTGCCAAACTCGTACAGCGGGGTTGAAAGGTGGGGACTTTCGACAGCAGGTGTGACGGCTCTGCACCGCCACAGGGCGGGGTAGCAGACGGAAATGGAAGTGGAACAGGACTCGAAGGGCAACAATGCGTACCTACTCCTACTTGGGGGACTACCTACAGCCAAAAAAAAAAAAAAAAAAAACATGAGAATCGGCGATGCTCTTAGGCCCTAAGCCTAAATTTATGATAAACGAAGAAGTCAGACTGTAGAGGAAAAGGATCTGAATGCTCTTATGATAGTCTTTTCATAAGCTCATCCTAATATCCTAATTGGCTTCGGGGTCATTACTACCCAGTTATGACATGAGCTATTCTCATGTTTTTGACCCCGCCGGGGGGAGACTGGCAGTATGGTTGTATACCTTCACTGCTGGCTCTAAACCCCCATAATCAATTCTTCGTAGCCCTTGAATCGTGGCCTGAGCTCGTTCTCCCAAGCTCTGCCACCAATTCTTCAACCTTGTCATGCCGTGGTTCCCCAACCGATTGCTCCCACTCAGCCTCAACCCAAGCTTCTAGCTGCCTGTCATCCATCTCGACACCACCATCAAGCAGAGAGACCAAAGCTCCAATCATCCCCAACACTTCCCTCCGCCCAAGGCCAGAGGCAAGCCCAAACTGGAATCGACGAGCAAGTTCGCTTCCCCTCGCAATCTGGGCCAGATCCTCCCTGCCCTTCTGCCCCAGACTCTCTGCCAATAGTCGGTCGTCTGCACTGAGTCCGGCCGCGCCGCTATACAGGCTACCCAGATCAGCAGTGAACAACGAGGGCCCGAAGGCTTCGCAAGCCGGGACAAAGCGTGCAAACTGCCAGTCAATCACTGCAGTGATGTTGTAGTCTTTGTCAATCAGCAGATGATCACCCTTGTCGTCAACGTGCTTTAGAAAGAAGCCGCCAATATTGGCAGAGGCCCTTGCAAGCACAGGGGCGGCTCGGTTCCTAAGCAATCTGCAAAAGACAAATGCCTCCTTTGGGTACTTCGGGTAAATTTGCCCATCACTTACAAAGTCCATATAGAGCTCTGCGATTGAGGTGAAATATTCGAGCGGCAATTCGAACGGTCCATGTTTTCCAAGCGTGAGGAACCGATTGCTCGCGATAGGTCCATTTCCGGCATCTGGGCTCTGGGGAACAAGAGAGCAAGCTTGTTCACGTGGATGATGGCTAATATTGACGAGAAAATCGGCGTATTTGCTATACACCTTTTCCTTCTGCTCGAGGGTTGCCTGCTGAGGATAGAATGGCTGCCCTGGCATGGCATCCTCAAGAACATAGCTCACCCCGACGAGATTGTTGGCATCTGAAGAGAGCCCAAATCCATGAGCTTTGGGGGCAGGAATATCGAGTTGTTCTAGCCATTTGAGAGTTGCGTATTCACTCTCAACTAGGTACTCAATGAGATCTGAGGGAATGTCGCTAAAGGCTGTGGTTCTGGGAATTCGAGCAAGCCATTTCACCCCATCATCAAAGAGAATCCAACAATGATAGTTTGCGCAGCCCATGACTGCACCGGGTCCAAGGTGCTCCCCGGGCCGGAACTTGCAGGGTGTTCCATGCCGGAGGGAGCTGGCCACACGGACAAGCTCCGGTACATGCACCTGGGCAAGCAGTTCCTCGACTTCCTTGCTGATGCCCATTTCCCAAGTAGCATTGTCGACCTTGTCTGTCGTTAGCCTATACAAGGGGGAGGTTGTTCAAGCACTTACATGATTAGCAGAAGGGCAGCGGTGATATTGAGGAAGTATGTGAATAGCGCACAAGTGCCTTGCACATGTCGCACAGCTCTGGCCACGTACACTTGGTCGATTACAATCCAAAGATGAACATGTAGCGAAACGGGGAATAGGAAATGTAGGGCCCGCGGCACGCGATGAGCTTGCTTGGACATCTCGCCATGTCTTATGCTGAAGAGCGACCAGCTGGGGATCGCTCTTCCATTCAGTAAGACAGCTTTGTCGCCATTCTTCCCAGTTCAGAGGTTTCCCTTGGAAAGTAGCAACAATGCCCTGGAAGACGGCGATAGCCTCATCCTTAGTTAGCCCCAGCCCCATTCCGAGGCCGAATAGAAACCGACGCATCTCATCTGATTCAAAGTAGCATAATGGCGATCCATGGAGCTGGACTTGTTGGCCCAAGACTCTATCATCTTTGCTCAGACAGGTCTTACCGGAGAAAAGCTTGGTATTGTCTGCAGAAACAAGCGAGGGGCCGAAGGCCTCATATGCCGGGACCACCCTCGCAAAAGACCAGTCAATGACGCCAGTAATTTGAAAATCATCGTCTATAAGAATGTGGTCGCCTTTATCGTCGGTATGCTTGAGGAAGAAAGGACCTGAGTTCGCATCTTCCCATCTTTCGAGCCACGGTCCTGCCTTGACCTGCTGGAATAGGAATTTGAACATGAGATACGCGTCAATGGAAAAAGAGGAGAACATTTGTCCATCAGCGATAAGATCAAGATAGGCACTGGCCCATGAGCTGTAGAGGTCTTTGGCATTATCGAATGGACCGATGCAGGGCAACGTTCCAGTCCTATCGCTGGCGATAGGCCCTACTTTGATTGTTCCATCAGCATCAAACTCAAGCGACCCCGCCATGTCAAAGGGATGGGTGCTAAGAGTGCAAAGAATTCCGGACCATTGGCTTAATACTTTAGAACGTTGCTCGTCCGAGGCTGAATTTAAGTCGAAGGGCTTGCCGGGGAGCTTGTCGATGAGCATGTAAGCGACACCAACTTCGTTCTGTGAATCGCCTCGTAGTCCATAGCCATGGAGCCGTGGTGTAGGGACATCAACAGACTCTAACCAACGGAGAGTTGCACATTCGCTGAGCAAGATGTCGTTGCTGAGTTGGTTATCAAAGGAGGTGTACGTCTCTCGAAGGATCCTGGCTAACCAGACAGTCCCATCTTCAAAGATCAACTCAAGATGCACGTGCATGCCGCCCATCAAACGGCGCCCCAGGAGATCTTGGCCATCCAGGCGACAGTCTTTACCTCCAGAAAGCTCGGTTGCGTGCCGCAGGAGGGCCTGATGGTTGGTTCTGTTTTTCAAGGCAACCAACTCGGCCGTTTGGGCTGCCAACCACCCATCGTCATATAAAGGCTCTACCTTAAAAAGAAGGACTCAGAAATTTGTTACTCAGGGGAAAGCGGCATCTTACCTTGCATTGGTGCAAGACAGATCTAATGTGCGTTGAGCAGTACATGGACTGGCATCGCTCACAGCCACCAATATCAATGGCGGCAGCATTCAGGCACCCTGCAACAGCGCAGTCCCAGAATCGGAACATGGCGGCCGAATTGCAGCGATAGATTGTTTGACAGCGAAAATGAAGCTCGAGTTTGATGAAGAAACAGCGTGAAGTCGTGGTCAATGAAGTGTGAGGACGTGATTTGATGCGAGGGTGACTAAGCAGATACTAGAGCAAATTCACTCTTCCTTTGTCTTCATAAATGAAAACAGTTAAACAAATAAAAATAAAGATACAGTGGAAAAACTCAGATACACCTAGCAGTTGATAAATAAAATAAAAGAGTTCCTATCAAAGCACAAACCTACTTCATCCGGCTACCTTGGGACAGGGGTGATGTGGCTGGTGTCAGTGACGCACTGTGGCTTCAAGCTTCTGATGACGAGGGGCTGTTCGGCCTAGCTCCGCTCTCTCGGTTTCCATCACTGACCATCACCATCAATGAGCAACGACGTTACGATTTGTCAAGAATTCCCGATCCAATAACACCGGCTTTTCTCTGACATTGTCCTGCCCAAGAGATAACGAGCCTTCATTTTCCTCTTGCACAATCACTGGCCTCTCTCAGCTCGCCTCCCCTCCCCTCCTCTCCACCGCATCGAGTGTGGTGTCACACTCCCCCTCCTCACCATCCAAACAAAAATGGCCGACTTTAAGCTGTCGGCGCAATTAGTCGGACACGAATCTGATGTGCGCATACCCACGAACTTTGAAGCCATTCTCAGCATTAACAAGGTCACTAGGTCCGAGCCGTTAGCTTTCCCTCCCCCGACACCGTCATAACAGCCTCCCGCGATTGCAGCGTCCGGATATGGCGTAGCAACCAAGCATCTCCCCCAGGCTTCGATGGCGCCCTCCTAAGCCGCGGCTCCGAATACATCAACTCCGTCGCCTTCTTCCCTCCTTCCAACGACCGACCCGATGGCTTCGTTATCTCGGGCGGCAAAGACACCATCATAGAGGTCAAGTCGCCCAAGGCAGCCAGCTCCGACAACGCCGAGCGTCTTCTGGTTGGACACGCCCATAACGTCTGTACTCTTGACGTCTCGCCCAACGGTACATATCTTGTGTCTGGCGGTTGGGATGGCCAGGCGCGAGTGTGGAGTTCTCAGAAATGGGAGACCGAGCTCCTGCTCGCCGGCCACGAAAGCATGGCGGTCTGGAGCGTTGTTGCGGTTGACGACCACACGGTACTGACCGGATGTGCCGATAAGAATATCCGAATCTTTGATTTGCGGCAATCTACAGCCGGAGAGGTGTCGCCCAAGTCGACAATCCACACACCCGACGTTGTCCGCGCTCTATGCCGGGTACCTCAAGGCCATCCCAGCGGTGCAGATATTGCGAGCGCAAGCAACGATGGCACCGTCCGCTTGTGGAAACTCAACGGCCAGCAGGTCGCCGAGCTCCATGGTCACGAAAGCTTTGTCTACAGCTTGACCAGTCTCCCGACAGGCGAACTAGTCAGTGCCGGAGAGGACCGTACTGTCAGGGTCTGGAAAGGCACCGAGTGTGTACAGACCATCACCCACCCAGCCATTTCTGTGTGGACAGTAGCAGCCAACCCCGAAACCGGAGATATCGTAACAGGCGCCAGCGATAGCATTGCTCGTGTCTTTACCCGAAGTCCCGACCGGACGGCCGACCAGCAGACACTCAAGGAGTTCGAAGAGTCGGTCAAGTCATCCTCTATTCCCCAACAGCAGGTCGGAGGCATCAACAAGGAGAAGCTCCCTGGCCCAGAGTTCCTAACCTCCAAGTCTGGCACCAAGGAGGGCCAGGTGCAGATGATCAAGGAGGATAATGGCTCTGTAACAGCTCATCAGTGGTCGATGAGCCAGCAGCAGTGGGTCAATGTGGGAACCGTTGTCGACGCTGTTGCCAGCACGGGCAAGAAGGTAGAGTATAACGGAAAGATGTACGACTACGTCTTTGACGTGGACATTGAAGATGGAAAGCCTCCGCTGAAGCTCCCTTACAACCTCTCTGAGAATCCTTATGAGCGGGCAACCAAGTTCCTGGGCGATAATGAGCTTCCACTCACCTACCTGGATAATGTCGCCAACTTCATCACTGAGAACACCAAGGGAGCCACTCTCGGCCAGACATCACAGTCTGGTGGACCGGATCCTTACGGCACCGAGTCGCGATATCGACCAGGCGAAGAGGCCCAGGCCAAGGTCCTCCCTCAAAAGGAGTATCTCAGCATCACCGCGGCCAAGTATGAAGGTAGGCATCCCCCAACCAGTGATAAGGAGCTCAATTAACTGATCACTCCAGCCATCTTCAACAAAATCCTGTCTGTCAACAAAAACATGGTCTCGTCTGGGCGAAAAGACGCGGCCCTCAACCCCTCCGACGAATCCACCCTTGCCGAGCTCCGTTCTGCCCTCGAATCCTCGAAACCCGTACCGCAGACCGCTCTGCCTCTACTCGTCCGCATCCTCACCCAGTGGCCCTACTCGGACCGTCTTGCCGGTCTTGATCTTCTTCGCTGTGTTGCCAAGTATCCCCTGGTAGCGCAGTTCTCCGATCCAAGCCACGGCTCTCTTCTCGACCTCGCCACTACTGCGTCTCTGCCTGATGGAGAAACCCCAAATGAGAACGCGGCCATGATGGGTCTTCGCACCCTCGCAAACATGTTCTCGTCGGCTAACGGCCGCTCCATCATCAGCGCGCAATCCGACGAGGCACTTGCCCTCCTTGAGCGCATCATCGGTGTCTCATCCGACCCTATCGGCCCCTTCAACCGCAATGTTCTTATTGCCGCAACCACATCAGCCATCAACCTCTCAGTCCTGGTCCACCGCGAGCGCCTCCTCTCCCCCGAGCAACGCCGTCGTCTCGCCGTCGTGCTTGGCGCTATTCTCTCCCGCGACGGCCAAACTGACTCGGAAGTCCTGTACCGCGCACTCGTAGCCCTAGGCACGCTATTGTCTGCGTCCAAGGCGGAGGCGACGAGCCTTGGGGTCAAGGGGTGGATCCAGGGTGCCGCTGGACGGAGTTCGGAAGAACGGGTCAAATCTGTTGCGGCCGAGTGTGCCAAGCTAGCCCCGTGAGTGTAAGAGAGGTTTGTGATAGTGATGAAGCTCCAGCACGGCGGCTACTGGGGACGCCAAGCCGGGCGTTACCAGTTCCACGGATATACAGAGTTGTCGATTGGAGACATAGACAGAAGTGGATGAATACCAACGACAGTTGTGCATCTTCAAGACTCGTGACCAGACAAATTTCCTGAATCTCCAGGTCGTGCGATATGCTCTTCATCTCATGTCGTTTTAAACCCATCTAGCAAATCGAACTGAGCAGTCATTGAGCAACTTGACTCGGCGCATCACCCGCAAAAAAGCATTGAACTTGATGATCGTAGATTCATGTCTCCTACATCCTACTCAAGACATTTCCTCATCGTTCCATCTCTCGGAAGATGAGCCCATTCATTGACGGACATTTGTCCAAAAGAATGAAGCAAGAAAAAGTAGATGGCTCCTCCAACACCAGAACAGAAAAAAACTTGCGATATAATCTAACCCAAACTCTGAGGGAGAGCAAGTGACAATTAAAAAAAAGAAAGATCATAGGGGGATATCCAAAAACCCTTTCCCGACCGGAGAACGCCATACGTGATGCCTCAATATACATGTCTTTTTACTTTGTTGTTTGTGTATCTCCAAATCATGCGAGCACGGCCCATAGACCTGCGGCCACAAGAGGCAGCCAACCCGCCCAGCTCACTGATCGTAGGGCGGCGGCGCTGGATTGGCCGCCGAGCTCCTCGTCGGTGAGGGGCTCTTTTGTGGCAATGGAGTAGACCTCTGCGAAGCCGATCTCGGTCGAGTTGAAGCAGTTGGTCTCGTTGACCTCGGCGAGTTTCTTGTCTCCAGGATCGGCAAAGATAATGTCGACGCACTAGAGCACTTGTTAGTGGGGTTATCTCTAGAAAACGATGGGTAAGTAGCCGCGATTTACGTACCGAAAACAGAGCTGCGCCATGAAGGGCGTTCATCACAACCTGAATTGTCGCCTTGTCGCCGGCCTTAACGGTGGTGTTCTTGGGCAGCGGCACCTGGGGGAGGCAGATGGTTCCGGGGAAGGGGTTGTTCGAGGGGCCGAGGATCTGGAAGACGGGGACCATGATGTTGGTCATGTTGGCAGGACCGCCATCTGGGCCGTCATCGCCGAATCCAATGTTGACGTAGGCAAAGGCAGTCTGGTGGCCGCGGAACCAGCCAGGCTGGAATGCGATGGCACCTCCGGTCGTGGGCCAGTAGGTGCGGTTCTGCGTTACGTTGTGACCACCACCTATGAAAGTCAATGCGTTGTTCCGATAGCAAGTAATCATGAGGGAAAATACATACAGGGATACATCCATTGCATGCCATAAGGAAATGTCGCGTTGGTGATGAGGTTATTTCCTCGCCATCCTGGGTAGGTAATAACGCTATGTGCCGAAACGACGGCGGCGAGGAGCAGGGTGATGAAAGCTGATGACCGCATGTTGGCTGTGTTGCAGGAGGTGAGAGATATATCCGCGGTTCGATTCGAGGCCAATTACTAGGAGTCGAAGGAATTTTTGGTGATGTTTGGTCGCAGTTGAATATTCAAGGCTCAGCCTCTCAAGTTCAAGACCATCTCACGAGAGCCGCAGGATTCGACAGGACCACTCCGAAGAAAAGAACAGGATTGATTTGCAAAGGGCTGAGAGGAGAAGGAGGAGTCGAGTCGTGTCTTTGGGCGGGCCGCATGGGCGTGGGCAAGTCTTAAGGCGCTGGGGGCCATATCCAGCCGCCCGACTTGCATGCAAGCACTTGTCCATCTGTGAATCGCGAGTGTGATTCCCCAAAGTCGGCGTGGAGCGGCCCAGTCAGAGGCCGTCGACGAGGCCCTGCGATGCATGCGCGAGGGTGTGACCCCTGCCGAACCCTGTTGCAGGACCCGTCCAGAGCTCGTGGTCCGGCCCAATAGGAGCCGGCGGGAGAGTGACTGGCGCACGTTGCAGCGGTGTCTCTGGGGATTTTGGACGCTGGTTGGATCAAGGCGGGAGTGATTTAAGCGCCGGCACTAAGCCCTAGATGGGTGATGGATCAGCGGGCGGCCAATGATGGTCCCCCAGAGGGTAGGACATGGGGAGTGGCCAACGGGATGAGGGGCGACAACCGGGGGCCACGATGCCGACGGAGAGGTTGGCGGCCTATTTTGAGGCCTGTTGAGCTTTCTCGATGCAGAGCAGAGTCTGCAGCATGGCACATTTAACTGCCGCTCCCCATCCATCATCGACTGACTTTGGACAAAAGTGGCCATGAGATCGGATGAGACGGAGCCGGTATGCCAGATAGTTTGAGCCGTTGAAACACAAGAACGCACCGTCACTGGATCTGCGCAGCCGCCCAAGATGTGAAGACTTGTGTCTTTCCGCTAGAGACCACATAGTTCCCCCTTCGCTTGCCCTTGCGCAACAGCCGACTATCTTGTGTAGTACCCCGGAAAGTCTAGCTGACGTCGTTCGATCCGGTGTTATCTGGGCGCTTGTTGCACCAATATCACACCGATGACAGTTGGCTCGAGAAGCTATTGACGGCGACAGAGGGGAAGTAAGATGATGATGATGGTGTTTGTGCGCTTTGGGCGACCGCACGGATGTCCTGCGGCGTGTGCTTGTGAGAGGCGACAAAAATAGCGACAAGGACGGCAATGCGGGATGATGATTGACAAGGTGAAAGGAAGGTGATTGTAGGTGCAGTAGACAAGCGCTGGTACAGTAGCAATGGAACAACCGGAAGTTTGTTTCATCTTTGTCCCGAGTGCTTGGATGGAAGGCGCCACCGGAGATCGACAAACGGCGGGTTGCCTGACCGAGCCCTGACCGAGCCTCACCCGGGTGGGGTCCCGAAATCTCAGCATCTTGAAACAACCTCTACGATTTAGACTACCCTAGACCTGTTCATTCTCTGAGCTGTTCATTCATTTCATTGCAAGTGGTTTGTTAATAAGATCAAGACGCCCATGTCACGCAAACGATCGATTTAACCCTACTCTACACTTTGCTTCACATGGTTCATCATGCCCTCCCAAGACTCTCCCAACGACTCTAAACCCCCTCAAGATGAATGGACACACGTCAGCCGCAAATCTCGCAAGCCCCGTCGATCAAATCAAACTCCGTCTCACTCTCACATCAGCTCCCTTCCCATCACTCCCCGAACAGATGCCCTCCGGTCTCCCTCCGATCTTGAGGCCGACTACCGTCGCATACGCACCCGCTGGGAAACCGAGCCTCCATGTCTCCAACTCCGCGAACTAGTAGCCGAAAAGGGATCTCATCTAAAGAATGTATCCCGGGCCGTGAACCTCGGCGTTGGCACGTTCGATCCAGCAGATGGAGCGTGGGAAGCCAAGAGGTCGGCGTTTGTCCAGCTCACTGCGTTTCTAACCATGGTGGAAGAACTGGGTTTGTACAATTCCAACGCCCCCGAAAGAAGGGAGACTAACCATTCTGTAGAAAAGATTACGAGACGTAAGATAGAGTGCGTCTTCCAAGACCCCGTCTTCAGTGCCTCGGACAAAGCCTTCCTCGCCAACCTGGGCCACACCGTCGTCGAGACACCAGCAGGATGCGAAATGATTGACCAAGAAACCTTCTTCTTTGGAGTCCATCTCTACAAGCCCATCTACACCATGGCCTTGGAAAAGAGCTTGCCTGCCATCTTTGTCGGAACAGGCTGGGACGTTTGGGACGAGTGAGTTGCTCAGTCTATATAAATCGCCATGCTGACACCTTTCTACAGTCTGTTTGCTGCTGAAGGACTCGAGAACATGGAAAAGATGCACAAGTCGTATACCAAGAGCGACTTTCCCCAGGACTCGTTTGACTCGGCGTTTTCGAGCACGTCGATTTACTGGAAGCCTGCTTTGGACGTTTTGAAGACAGCGGTTGAGTTGAAAGAGGTGCCCAGCGTGGATGGAAAAGAAGATGAGATATCTAGCAAACTAGAATCTACGGCCATTTCATGACCAACCTACTTTGACCAGTCTCCCTCGTCGTTTTCGCACACGTCCGAACCTATCCACCGTTTTTATCCTTACCCTTCGAGGATGAATCGCCGTCGTACGCTAGATCGAAGACATGGCCATCTTGACGTATCATCATCTCAATCTCCTCTAAGCCTTCTCTCTCCATCCTCCCTAACCAAGCACTAAACCACTTCACCGCGGCTTTCGATCTGGTGCACCAAGGATGAATCACAGTCGTTGGCCCGATTAGAAACATCGTCTACCTCTTTGACCTTCATCCTCACACACAATCATCTCAGCCTTCTCTAACTCTTCTCCCTTCATCATCACAAACCACCACTAAGCCTCCTCGTTTTGCCCTCTAACTCACCCCAACACTACTCAATCGACCAAGAAGATCTTTTCTTGCAAGCATCTTCGTTTCAATCCCAAGGTCTCTAGACAAACTTGCAGCCAACTAGAAAGCCTCCATCGCTGTCCCGCCTTTTTTTTTTCTTTACCATTCATCCACACACTCTCTCCTGTTGAGCACTTCCCAACCCGCAGCTCTTCCACTTGGCAACACCTTACCCTTGGACAACTCAAGTCCAACACAACAGCAACCTTCAAAGACTCGACACACTTTCAACCAATCCTACACTCCCAACAAAAAGATCACTAAATCACCAACCCAAAATGTCCCGCACCCCTACCCCAGACGACGCCAAGCGCCCTGACACCAAGGCCCGCGAGGCAGAGTACCAGGCCCTCTGGCAAGTCTGCGACCGCACCGCTCGCAAGGAAGAGTACAAGTACGCCGACTACGCTACTCGGAGGGTCATCCTCGAGGAAGCGGCCAAGTCCCTCATGGAAAGACGGTATGTTATCCTTTTCATCCACTTCCCCCTAGTCCTCACTTGCTACCAAGCCTCCAAAACATGTCACTCAAGCCCTGAGAACAAACAGTCCAACTTACACTCTGCAGACGCAACTTGGGCAAGCCCATGTGCCACACCAACATCCCCTCCATGGTCGACCGCCACCTCAAGCGTGAAGCACACTCGCGCGTCCTCCACGAAGCCCGCGTCTCAGGCCAGCTCTCGCCCACGCCCTCCGTCGCAACTCCTCCCGCTCCTGCTCCTGCTCACCACCAGGCCCATCCCGTGAACGAACCTCACTCGAATTTGGCCCCTGGGAACAATGGTTACGGACCACCCCAGGTGATCTTGACGTACAACACCCCTGCTGGGCCCATCACTGCAGCAGACATCGACACCAACCCCCTCACTCTCCGGGGCGAGATTGTCGCTTTGCGCCATGACATGTCCCGCCATCGTCAAGAACTGAACGAAATCGTCGTCGCGCTGAACAATCTAATCCACCGCGTCAACGCCATCGAGTACAGACTCGACGGTGGCCGTCCCGTCGCTCAGAACAGAGCTGCTGTTCATCTCGACGAAGGACAGCTCGCCGAAGCCCGACGCAGAGCCGCTGCTGCGTATCCTCAGGCCGTCTCTCCCGACCTTGCCTATCCTAATGAGGGGCTTCATGGGCCTAAGTTTGCCGTACGCCACCAGGAGGGGCCCCCCATGACGCCCAGGAGCCAGACACAGGGCAGGGACGAAGCTGACACGGAGACTCTTTTTCAGCCAGCGGACATGTAAAATGGGTGTCGGTTGTGAGCAAAAGGGAATTTCAGTGGCCCTATGAGGGGGAAGATACCGTGATGAAGTGGGTGATGAAAAAGGGGACAATGGATTATGATGCGGTAAAGCCTAGCCTCGAGACGAAGATAGCTGTAAGTACACACGACAATCACGAGCTCTATATCAAACACGCAGTGATAAATGTCGAAATGTGCGTTCCATTGGTTGCTACATGCATCAACTATATACTGCCACAAAGACGAATCATGATAAACCCCGTCGTCCCTCACATCTCCTCACAAATCCTTTATACTCAGGTCTGCAACATGAATTACAACAGACATGAGAACATTTTACCCGTTTCCCTGGGGCTCCGAACTCCATTTACCAAACAAAACATTAGCCACCAAGCACTGGGCGTGTGCTGGTGATATCCAACGTAGACCCGCGCCTCCGTGAAGCTGAATTCGACCCGAGCATTGTATCGTCGCTAAGCAAAAGTTGCCGAATCAAGTCGGCAGTCGTTTAAGAGGAGAAGTCCTTGTAATCGGCAATCGTCTTGCCGCCGCAGTCGGGAATCTTGACGCCGTCCTTGAGCTTGCGGTCAACAGTGAGCAGACCCCATTTGTCCTCCCAATTCTTGCCCTTTGTGTTGTACTTCACCTTCCAGGGCTCGTCGAATGCCTCGAACCAAAAGTAGTTGGTTCCATTTTTGAGGGCGTCGCAGATCCAGCCGTCCATGAATGTGTTCATCTCATCAATGCCTGCAACAGATCCCTCCGTACAGGTAGCTGCGCCGCCGCAGTCCGTTCCACCACCACTGGGCCAGCCTGTCTCTGAGATGATGTTCTTCTGCTTATCTGACTTGAAGAATTGCCCGTTGTTGTTCTCCCAAAACGAGTATGTCCAGCTGGCAGCTTCTTTTGCTGTGACGCCAGCAAAGAAGGGGTGGATGTTGGCCATGATGTAGTCGCTGTCCTTGGCCAATTCAGCCGTCCAGTCGTCACCAAGGTCCGAAGTAGCAACAGGGAGATCGATGTTCTTATCACTGAGCTTGCTTCGTGTATCATCGAGGATGGAGCTCAGCTTGGTGATCGTCATCTCCTCGCGGAACAGGATTTCGTTGGCAATGATAATGCCCTCGAATGGCTTGTCTCCGTACTGGTCCAGGATGTCCCACATCTGGTCCATCTGTCGATCGTTGGTCGTCGTGTTCTTGTCCAGCCAAACACCCATCCACACCTTGACGTCGTCCAACTCCAAGCGATCGATAGCGTGCAGAAGCATCTGAGTCTGGTTGCAGTCGGTTCCGTACAGACGAATCTTGTTGGTAAGTTGCCCAAGCACCGCCACGTCGCGGGTAATGTTGTTCTGAGACGGCGGGTTGTGTATGCAGTCGGGATACTGTGAGTTGAGCGGGGTGTAATCGATGCCGGGGAAGACTCTGTGAAGATCGGGGTTGTTGAGGAGGGCCTTGATCTCTGCACTGTTCTTGCCGAGGTCGCCGTTCTTCTTCTCGTCCTCCTCGGCTGAATCACTGCTGCTGCTGCCGCTACTGCTTCCTTCCTTGTGGCCGTTGTTCATCATACCACCGACAACACCTCCCACAATTGCTCCCACAATAATGATGCAGACGCCGATAATGATAACCCACTTCCACGTCTTGTTATTCTTCTGGTCTGCCTCAAGCCAATCGGATGGCTTCTCACGCGCCGCACCCATCTCGTCGCTTCCGCCTACGCAAAGTCAGCGATGTTCTTGATTGCCACGACGTGTACTCACCTCGCGACCCTAGAAGGCCGCCAGCGGCCGCACCACCGCCAACGGCAGCGGCGGTTGCAGAAGCACCCTTCTTCCCGCGGTCTGAGTGGGAAAGGCTCAACATGGAGTTCCTTTGGCTCTTGCCATAGTTCAGGCCGTCGTCTCCGTCATCGGCAATCTCGTTGGGATTCACAACGCCCAGGTTGGCACTACCATTCCGCGAGCTAGTATATCCAGGGTAAGGGTTGTTGATATAGGGATCGCTTCCGTTGAAATGGGATGTCGAACTGGAGCCTGGTAGCCCAGCTGTGGGCCCGAGACCAGCCAAACTCGATTGCGATGGGCCGTGGGCGCCATTATCGAAAGGTGAATCGTAACCGTATCCGCCCTGAGGCCCGTAAGGGTTCTGCTGGGAACGGGAGGGAGGCGGAGGCAAGCCGGTGTTTTCCATCGCGCCTATGCCACTATTGCGAGGGTTACGGTCAGCGACATTGTAAGCAATACCCGCCATACCGCCAGACGCAGACTCGCCAAAGTTGTCTGCACCGGGTGTGGTGTGGGAGTTCGGGTGGACATACCCTATGTGTCCGCCGCCGCCGCCTCCGTCTCTACCGTAGTACCCGTTGTCGGCGTGATGGGGAGGAGACGGTCGTCGAGGGCTGTCGTAGCCAGCAGAGCCAGAGTATGGCGATACAGAACCGCCGTGGCTATAGTCGTCGGGGCCGCCGTTGATGCGATTGTAGGCCGAGTCGGGATGAGCACTGGGATGGTTTGATCGGACGGGAGCATCGGAGTAGGGCGCAGGAGCTGGTTCGTAGCTATGGGGAGGAGGCACGGGGGGGCCTCGCGGAGAGGAATCGTAGTAGTTTTGAGAGTCGAGAGGCTCACTCTCGTAGGGATCGTTGCGGTAATGCTGCATTGTGGATAACAATAATTTGGAGCCGAGTCCGGTGGGATGATAGCGACCGAGGGGGAGGAGGCAGTGCCAAGAGGATGGGGGGATCCTAGCAGCGGCGTGCCGCCTCGAGGGACAAGGAGAGGGCGGCTCGGCGAGTCGAGTGTCTCGGCAAATGACGATTTGCAGACGGAACGAGAGACGCGGAAGCGGACCTGCAAGGAAACGAATGAATAGGAGAAGATGGAGACTGACGTGAGAGGGAGAGAAGAGATGGAGCAGAACAGGTTGTTGATGAGGTCGTTGGCGAGCAACGGCCCAGTGTTGCGACCTTGGAGGAGCGAATGGAGCGAATGGAGCGAATGGGACTGGCGGGTCTCGTTTAGCCCCTGCACATTACGCACAGAAGCGGATGCGGGACAGTGCGCGCGGTGGAAGCCAAGTTTAGCGGAAGCTCCGCCCAGCAACCATCCACTGACCTCACCTGGCCCAACACCTGCTAAC
>JABFFE010000503.1:0-12618 GCA_013623625.1 Fusarium setosum | reverse complement strand
CAGCGACGATTCGAGTTCGTCAAAGGTGAGTTGCAAGACCTAGTGAACAAAGACGTCAAGCTCCGCGACGTGGCCCAGCGCATTAGCTATGAGCTTCGAATGGTCGGCACGTCACCCCAAGAGGCGCTTCCAAGTATAGTCATCCGCTGCCGTTGCGACTCAAAGAACATGCGAGCACTTCAGTCTCTGTTCAGCAGCAGGACCCAGGAAAAGATGCACTGTGGAAAAGGCTTCTTCTCGTCTCGGAAACCACTCGAGGGCCCTATCCCACCTTTGAAACTTGTTTACTTCAAGGAGACGTCTGGACCGGTGCTCAGAGTAGGGTCTGAAATCTTGCTAGAGGCTTTTTTCGACAACCACATAGGCTACTGCGGGGGACTTGCGCGCTATCAATCATCATCGGCAACCATCGGCGTGTCGATTCAAGTTGGCGATACATATGCACATCTCACTGTGGATCATATCTTCACCTCCCACTTTGACTCTACCTCAGACTCAGGCATCCATCTGGAAAATGGTTCAGCTGGCTCATCCGACTCTATATCGCTCAGCAATGATGATGCTGGAGAGTTGGAGCTTGGTTGGGAGAACGACGATGACGAATACGACTATGGCTCTGACGATGACTTGGACGGCCTGGCTGAAGACATCCATCACTGCCATGTATCCAATACAACACTTCCAGGTTCTCCGTCTAGACACCGATATTTGGAGCAATGGGAAAGGATCGACCCGCCACTCAGCCTTGACCAAACCATGCCTTATCTCGACTGGAGTCTGGTCCGACCTGCGTCCCTAGCTCCGGGAACTCCCTTCTCAAATATCTTCTTCCTGGATGGTCCAGATGCAGTTCCAGTTGAGCTGGACCAGATACGGGATCAACCACGAAGGCACCTCGGACTGATCAAGATAGTATCAGGGATCCGAGGTGTGTTGCTTGGCGAACTTCTCTACGGCTCAAGCTTTATAAGCACATCGGCTGGGCAAGCCGACTGCGAGGTCTTGACAGCCATTCTAAACACTCCAGGAGGTAGGGTAATTCAATCAAGGTTCTGACACCAACATGAACTAACAGGTCGAACTTGTAGGTCTTGTTGGCGGTGAATGCGGGTCGATGGTCGTTGATCACGAAACCAACGAGATCTACGGCCATGTTGTGGGCTGCAACACTTCCGGCCATGTTGTGGGCTGCAACACTTCCGGCCATGCGCTGATCGTTCCACTAAACCATGTCCTTTCGCAAATAAAACAGAGCTTCGGCACCGCCCATGTTGCCCTCACCCCTACGCCCGCAGGCGTGGCGCCCATACAAGGTCATACACCACTACCGGAAGAGCTTGATGGCGGTCACGACCTATACAACTCTGCTATCAGCCTCGCCATGAAAGGAATTTTTGAGACGGCGGAGCAGCAATTTCGGGACTCACTCGTGATCCGCGAGAGAGAGCTGGGCCCCGATCACCGCGGCACTCTCAGTAGCATGAATGGCATCGCGGTTATGCTCTACAAACAAGGGAGGTATTCCGAGGCCGAGCTAGAGAAGCGGCGCGTCATGGAGCACCAGACAGAGATCTTCGGCCGCGAACACCCCGATACCCTTGAGAGCATGAACAATCTTGCGGTCATACTTGACTCGCAAGGGCGGTTCAGCGAGGCTGAGGACTTGCATCGGCAGACACTTGAGCTACGACAGAAGGTACTAGGCCCTGAGGATGCTAACACCCTAGTCAGCATAAGCTCCCTCGCCTCAGTGCTCACCAGCCAAGGCAAATATACAGAGGCTGAACAGGTGCTCCTGCAAACAATACAACTCCAGCAAAAGGTGTTCGGCCCAGAGCACGCAGACACGCTCCTGAGTAGAGGTCACCTCGCCATGGTAATGCAGGCCCAAGGGAAACTTGACGCCGCCGAGGGCGTATTCCGAGAAATACTCTCTACGCAGCAAGACGCATTCGGCCGGGAACATCCCGATACCCTGACTAGCATGAACAATCTCGGGGTTACTCTGGGCCAGCAGGGTCGGTATCAGGAAGCCCAGGAGATGTTGCAGGAGGTGCTTGCGCTACGTGAAGAGGTGCTGGGCCCAGGGCATCCTCATACAGTCATTACTAGGACCAACCTAGCTATGTCTGCGGAGCAACGTCAACACACTGTTTTTGTACATAGAGATCGACGGTCATTTAGATCAACGAAGGGAAAGGAGATTCAGAGAGATGACAACACGCCTACTGGGCTTGGGGTGATTGGGGGTAGTACCGGGTAACTATGCTCTTCTTTCTCTGTTGCAGGCTGTAATGGGACCAGATGGTTTCATCAAAGATGCCTTAATAAAACTGGTGGATGGGAGGCAACTCGAATTGGCGATTGCTCAATAATAGTACATTTGGAGATATGCATTAGATTCTCATCTAGGACTAACAAGATGGCATTTCTTACATGCTCCATGGCATGGTGACAGTCGAGGAATGCGTCCACGTAACTAGAACAACCCAGTAGATTACCCGGTCCGCGTTAAACACGCAGATCATCAATGCGTGGGTACTCAACACAACAATCCAGCAGCCTGCTACCAGGCAAGGTCCTTCATGTCACAACAAGGGCGCGACAGGGTACCCAACTTGAAGCCCCGCGGGGTAGATCTTCTCAGCTTCACTATGATCCCTCACCTCAGTCCCATATTGTCGGCATTGTATACATCAAATTAATTGCCCTAGTTACACCGCATACTCAGAAAAATATCCCCGGGTCATCGGCAAGATGGCCGAATTGAGCAATGCAAAGTACACGCTCTACTCTGCCCCCTTCTCCCTCTACTCTATGATGGCCCGCCACACCATCCAACTCGGTCGTACAACGCGCAATGCGAAGCCGCCCCAAGAGATCGCCCTCAACTTCGTCAACCACTACAACAACGAGAATCTATGGGAAGATTACCTCCTCAAGGTGAACCCCAAAGGCCAGGTCCCTGCCATGACTGGCAACGTCCTCGAGCAGCCACTCACGGATAGTCTCTCCATCTCGCTCTACCTGGCCGAGAAGCACTATCCGGCCATGCTGCCCGTCGAACATGCCGCCGTCATCAGGAACCTCCTCGAGAGGATCCATGCCATCCCTGGCCTGCCGTTCAGTAACAGAAACCCGACCGCAGAGATGATGCAGCATAACCCTTCACCAGTGGAAGATATTCTCAAGAGAACTGATCTCAGCCCGGAATACCGCACGGCACTCGAGGCCAAGCTCAAATTGTACGTCGCCCTCCCTGGTTCCTCGGAATTTCGGCTGGCCCTGTGCCACTAACTCTCTCGATCACTTAGCCATAATGAGAACAACGGCGTAGCCTTCCAGCCAGCTGTTGTAGCTAAAGTTCGTGCGGAAGCGCAGGAAATCTTTGCAGAGATCATAGAGCACCGCAGGCAAAGCGGTGCCTCCGATGACGATGGAGAATGGACCTTTGGCAGACAGGTGGGCCCGACGGTGCTTGACAGCCATCTCCTTCCGCTTGTGCTTCGCTGTATTGATGCCGGGAATGGCGAGCTCGTTCCCCACGAGCTGCGGCGCTGGGCCAAGGTCAAGGCAAATAGCCCCGTCTGGCAAAAGGTCATGCATGGCAGGCCGACAAAGTGGAACCCTTCAATGGGCCCCCTTGCGGATATGCACGAGATGATGTCCCTGTGAGCCTCGCAACAAGGGATTACCAGTGCCAGAGTCCTGAGTGTTTACATTCGTAGAAGCAGTTAGGCCACAGTCACATGTGCTAGATGTCAGCCGAGTGGAAGAAGGGGGGATAAGTTGGAATAGTTCACGCCTAATCAGTGTTATCATTGCACTCCAGGAGGTTGAGCTCAATTCGTACCAATAATGGCAATTTAACGAGGCCATCTTATGCTCTTGGGTCTCCCGATGGTGTCGACCGATATACTTTATGCCCCAGGTTGAGAGACCTATTGGTGACAGTTGTGGTTCAACCTCATGTAACCGTAACCGAACGAGTTGCACGTTAGCCAATCGGTAAACGGCTACCGTCAATCCCAGATTTCGAGGGAGGTGGTTCCAATGGAATGAAATCTATTCGCATGCCGATTTGTACACAGACATAGCTCGTGCTGGTGGAAGAACTGATACTGCCGGACGCGGATTGGTATTCCTCATCAGAAGCCTTGACAACAGGGCTGCATCCCACACAAGCCCTTTCAACAACTCTTATGGCCGCTAGTCAATGCTCTCAATTGCAAATTAAGATAAAATCCGGCAGTCAGGCCAGGTTAGAGCGTTGGGCGACTGATTGATGAACGTGGCCCGACCCTCGTCCAGCCCAACACTGCCAGCCAGCCGGCACCGGCGCGATACCCTTATTACCCAAAACATCACTGTCCCTGCCACCCGTAAGGGAGAGACAGCATCCAAAGTGGCCGAACGGTCTAAATCTTCGTCCTGCCGAGGGCCAACACTGGGGATGGTATGGTGCAACGGATTGGCCCATAGTGTTGGGGTTGGATTCGCGAAGCCTCCGGAAGATGCATGTCTAAGCGCGTATTTTTTTTTTTTTCCTTTCCTTTTCTGCCTCTTTTCTCTCTAGCCTTTTTTCCATTATTCTTTTGCATTTTTTTTCTTTTCCTTTCCTACTTTTTTATCCTTTTCTTTGTTTCCCTGGCATCGCAAGCCTAGTCCCTTGATACCTACCTAGGTAGTATGTTAGGAGTATCGCGAATTGCGCAGTCCGCCCACATATCTCTAGTTCGAATATTAAAACCTCCCCTGCTTTTTTGTATTTCCATATGTCGATCCCTTCTAAAGAAAGAGACAGCAGACAGACCGTATCCGGCCGTTCCATATGGGGACTTTGTCAACTTGTTCCGCAATACACGTATAGGGAGCCAAGAGAAAGCCGAGACTCGGGATTCGTCCTCGTGAGCGCATTTATTCGGGCTCAACGATCAATCAATACTGTTATTTATTCTCCATGGGAAGCCACCCGCCTCTGATGTATGTCTCTTTGACAACATGCCTGGATATCTTGGCCCCCGCGTCTCAGAAGACGGCTTTGTTTGCAACCAGCTACGCCATTCGAATGTCTGAGAGATCTTCTAGAAAACTGAAAGATGGTAAAGCTAGGGTAAGCTTTCCCTAAGCATTAAGATAAACCTCCCCTAAGCGTTAGGATAACATGATAAACTCACTTCTTCTATCATCGCTTTGACTCCCTCGCCCTTACCATCAACCCAAGCCTCCAGTGTGAACTCGCCTACAACATCGGCAATTACCCCGGCACCACAATCCTTGATTGGAAGCGCCTAGCTGGTACCAACGTGGCCTTGGCTGCCGAGAACCATCAACGAATCTGGCGCTCCAGTCCCTCCTCGAACAAGCCGATGACTGGCTCAATCAAGACCCATAGTCCGTCACGGACAAAAACGAGACAGGGCTTTCTGGCTCCGAACATCATTATGTGAGCCAATCGCCCTACTTTTGACGCTCCAATTCCTTGGATATATGTCCCTACGAGTTCTGCGACGGCCAGCGAAACTCCGAGATCAAGAAGTGGCCCGAGACATCAAACAGCTTCAAGATGATGGAGTCTTCGTATATCCTCAGCCTCGCTTGGCACTACACTTTAAGACAAAGCCTATGGGCAATATGTGAGTGAAACCTTGAAGACATGGCCCTTGGATCACTCGACGAGACCTGTTGCAAGTGGTCGATTATACACATCATGGTTGCATTCAAGGGAGAGTCGCTGGCAGACAGTCTTTCGTTGCAACGTCCAGCTTGCAAGAATTAAATCTACATCTAATAACATCAAATCAACTCGTAAGTACAATCCGTCATGTCCATCATCACCACGTTCATTCCGGTTCCCTATGCCGCCATCGCCTCTCAAACAAAGAACCGACCTCCCCCTTCCCCATTCATTACCATCACGTCATGTCTTGGATATTCTGGCCGTACTCTCATCCAACTTGGTATCTCCATTAACCCACAACTGCAGTCTGTCGGCGCGCCTGGCTGTTTCCTCCAGTCCTCTTCTGGCTGCCTGGTCGCGCCAAGGTATACTTGGCAAATGCTCGCGCGAGAGCCTTCTTGCAGCTCACCTTCTGGCTGCCGACGAAGCTGTCCACTGTGACCGCAATAGCCCGGTCAATGTCCTGCGTCGAGCAGTACTCTGAGAGTCGCATGCGGCAGAAGGCCTCGCTGATTCGGATGATGGCTTCAAGATGACGCACCTATTCTCGTTAGTCTGTATACAATTTGGTTAGGATTGTGATATGACATACTGTGATGGGATAGGCACCAGTTGCAAGAGACTCTCTTCTCATGTCGGCAAAGAGTCGCGAAATCTTGTCCTCGTCCACATGGTAGAGCTTCGGCGAGCAGTGCTCCCGTGCAAACAGGATGTACTTCCTCAGCAGATCCTGTGGGATCTCACCTTCCGACTTACGAGAGGAGGTGGTCGCCTGAGTCTCTGCTTGGGTATCGTGTTCCACCTCCATCGAGTCCTGGTCCTGTTGGCTCATAGGATGGCTTCGACTGTGTGATCCCACAATAAACCGGGCCAGACGCTCATCCTCGGATGGCTCGACAGTGTCGCGCACCACACATAGAATATCGAAACGCGACAGGATAGGCTCCGTCAACTCAACGTTAGCGGAGAAGGGGGCTGTCGAGTTGTACCGCCCGCCGATAGGGTTAGCTGCTGCAATGACACCGCAGCGGGCCTGAAGAGTCGTCACAATGCCAGCCTTTGAGATGGAAATAGTCTGCTGTTCCATAGCTTCGTGAATAGATGTTCGATCTTGGTCGTTCATCTTGTCGAACTCGTCAATAAGACACGTTCCACGATCTGCCAACACCAGAGCACCACCCTCCAGAGTCCATTCACTGGTAAGGGGATCACGGCGAACACTTGCAGTCAAACCGACAGCACTGGCACCCTGGCCTGTGGCAAACACGGCTCGGTGAGCTGTCTTCTCGGCATACTTGAGAACCTGAGACTTGGCTGTACCGGGATCACCCAACAAAAGTACGTTGATGTCACCTCGAAGGTGGTGATGGCCCTTTGTTGTCTTTGCAACACCACCAAAAAGCGACAGCGCTACAGCGGTCTTGATATCAGTGTGACCATAGATGCTAGGGGCAATCGAGTTGATGATCTTGTCGACGATGTTGGGATCTCGGGACAGCTTGCGGATTTCATGCTCGTCCTCCTCAGTCATGCGGAAACCAGCCAGCTGGTCATGCGACTTGATGACATTGTTGGCCTCGAGGATGGTCGCAAACACGGGAAAGCCGTTGCGGTTGTTGAGCTGGGCATCGTAGTTGTTGCGGTAGATTCCAGTAACCTCAATTTCCTCACCAGGCTTTGCTTTGTCGATAAGGTCCCATAGGAGAATAACTTCACGCTGTCGTGGTAATCGACCCGCAGGAACTGTGCCGGGGGACTCTTGGAGGGTGAGCTTCTGGTAGTTTCGGTAGACAGTCTTCTCTGAGTTAAGAGTAAAAGGACCTCTGGACTGGCAGCTTTGGCAGTAGGTGATCTTGACCTCGACGTTGGACTCTTGCTGGAAGGGCCCAAGGGTGACGCCGCACTTGGTGCAGTCAAACTTGACATACTTGAGCTGGGGGAAGACGCCAGATCGTCGGGTAACCACACCGCTCACACGGACGAGGCAGTTAAGGTGAGATTGACGAAGCTGTCGAAGGGTATAGTGGACAGGTAGATCGAAGATTCGAACGTGAATCTCGGAGTGAATGCGCTCGTAGTCGGGGTAGTGCAGAAGAACGACATCCATGGCAACCTCGTCAAACAGCTTGAGCATCTCAGCAGGTGCATTAGCTAGGAAGTAGGCCAGAATGGCCTTGCTTTCAGAGAGATGCTCGTATGAAACCTCGAGAGATTCGGCGTTGATTTCACCAAGTGTTCGGATCCGGTTGCCGTAGACGGATGAACCAGACGTATCGGTGTAGGATGTGAGGAAGGCCTTGAACTCGCGCTTGATGGTTCTCTGGACTGAAGGTTGCGACACCCACTCAGTCAAGCTAGACGCCTTGACATCACCAAGTGCTTCGAGAGACAGTTCTTCAGCCATGATATCGGTGTCCATCATGTCATCCGGGTCCTCATCGTAGTGGTGACGGCGACGCCGAGGTTGAGCAGTCAGGTCAATGTCACCATCCTCCTCATCGCCGGGCAAAAAAGCAGCGGGAATTCTTTGCCTCCGAGCGACCTCACGATCTCGTCGATTAAGTTGGGCTTCCAGCTGACGTCGAGCAGCCAGATCCATATCGCCATATTCACCCTCGTCGTCGAGGCCAATACCTTCGTACACGTCGTCTTCCCGGTCGCGGTAATCGGCCTCGAAACCCTCGCGGAACAGATCGACATCGTCCTCGGCCATCTCATCCAGGTCGTCAATGTCGTCCTGGATCTGAGCCTCCTCCTCAATCTCGTCGTCGTCTTCAACGCCGTGGGCCATGTTGAACTCGGCAGGCGGCGATGAGGGCATGGGACTCGAGCCCGGGCCGATGGAAGAGTCATCGCCCCCGGCTCGCGATCGCTTGCGACTTGAGCGCGGAGCCGATAGGCGGTTGCCAGCAGATGGGTGCAGCGGGGAACTAAAGGGCGGTTAGAGACGCTGTTCTCGTGCAAAAAGGGGTATTAACTTGATATAGACTTGCCTCATGTTTGCTAGCCCCTGTCAAGAATCTTGCGCCCAATGGATATTTCAATATGGTATCAAGGCAGTCGAGCAGGCTGGTGACAATTGTTTGAGAGTTTGAAGATTGAGGGGCTGAATTTGATCGGGATCGTTGGGAGGGAAACGAGACATGACCAAGTGGAGGCGGGCGACAAGGGAGCAATTTCGCGTATCAAGACGCGCCCTGACGCGTTAATTGAATGCGGGCGCTAAGCCCAGTTGGTGAGCCACGCGTAAAGTGGTTTGCTTACAGCGGCAAAAGGCGACAAAATACAAGGCCCAATGCTGGAGCCAGCAGCTAGTGGAAGTGTCCGCGTTATTATTTCACAAGCCCCAAGCTTCCACTGCAGGGCAGCTGTACCTCAGACAACTCCTCACTTCGTACCTCCATCATCCATCGACGCCGGTGGAGGTTGTCGTTCATTTCCATCTGCTTTTTTCCTCCAATTTGCCTTTCTTCTTCAAATTCCATCTTCTCATCACAAATCTAACTTGATCTCCTATAAACTGCCCGTCATCATGTCAACAGATCCTCCCTCTGCTTCGGCGCCCGCTCAAGAGGCACCTCAACAGAACGCCCCAGCGCGCAAAGACAGCTTCTCCGGCCAGTCGCAAGCCTCTGAGAACTCCCAAACCGCCGCCGAGTAAGCGAATAATCCTTTGGTTGCGCCTCAGCATCGGTATTTCCCAATGGCCTGCTAACCCTCACCCAGGTTCATCCGCAGTCAAGAAGCCCTCGAAGCCGATGCCCGCGAGGCTCTGCCCTATGTATGCTTCCTATCACCACTTGTATTCCTGCCAAGCCCCCCGCTTACGATTCATTCAGAGCATCGAGACTTGCACCAAGATCCTCGGTCCTCTGCGACAGGCCGTCTTTGCCTGCCTGACTTGCAACCCTCCTCCCGCAAAGCCCGATGACGACTGGACGCCCGCCGGCGTCTGCTACGCATGCTCCGTTCAGTGCCATGGCGAGCACACCCTCGTCGAGATTTTCCAGAAGCGAAACTTTACATGCGACTGCGGCACGAAGCGCATTCCCTCGACAAGCCCCTGCACCCTGCGCCTGAACGAGGCGACCAATACTCGAGGTGGAGTTCACTCTGAAGAGCCGGATGTCAACAACAAGTATAACCACAATTTCCGGAATCGCTTCTGTGGCTGCGAGTGCGATTATGATCCTTTCCAGCAGAAAGGAACGATGTTCCAGTGTCTGGGCTTGGGGACCCATGAGACAGGTGGATGTGGCGAGGATTGGTATCATCCAGGCTGTCTCGTCGGCATGGGTCCTAACTGGTTCGAGAAGATGGAGAAGCCCAAGAAGGAGGCAGTCAAGGACAATGCAGAGGGTACTAAGCTGACAACCATCTCGGAGGGCAACGAGGGCCAGCAGGAGTCTGGTCAGGACGGAGCTCAGGAAACTACCGTTGAGGAGGAAGAGGACGACGACGAAGTGCCCATGCCTCCAGGATTCCCCGACGAAGATGCCTTTGAGGGCTTCTTATGCTACAAGTGCGTTGATGCGCATCCCTGGATCAAGCGCTACGCAGGAACTTCTAGCTTTCTTCCTGCCGTGTTCCTCAACCAAGCAGAGTCTGCACCCAAGACTGAAGCAGCACCCAGCAAGGATGAGGGCGAGCCTTCACGCAAGCGCAAAGCTGACGATGAAGCTGAGGAAAACACCGAAGCCAAGCGTGTAAAGAGCGAGACCGAGACCCAAAGCGAGGAACAGATTGAGAAGCCCACCGCCTCTGAAGAGGCACCCTCGTCAAACGACACCCTCCCCTGCAAACTCAACAACCTTCCCCCCGCCCCTCAGGGCCAATTCTCCCTCTTCTTCAAAGAAGGCTTCCGCGAGGCCTTCTGCCGCTGCTCCTCGTGCTTCCCCCACCTCAACCCACACCCCCAGCTCCTTGAAGAAGAGGAGGTCTACGAACCTCCGCTGTCGGACGCAGGCTCACAGCAGGGTGGCGGCGGTTCTCATGGCAGTGGCAGTCTCCTCGAGCGCGGAGAGAGCGCCCTGCGGAACGTGGATCGCGTGCGAGCCATCGAGGGTGTCATGGCGTACAACCACCTCAAGGAGCAGCTGAAGCCCTTCTTCCAGCAGTTTGCCGAGAGCGGGCAGGCGATTGGTGCCGAGGACATCAAGGCATATTTTGCCAAGCTGAGGGGCGATGACAAGGGGATTAAGGAGGCCGGGGAGAAGGCGGCAGAGTCGAGAGAAGGGGGTGGTGATGGTGAAGGAGATCATCGACAGGAGCAGAGCGGATACTGAGCGTATGGTTCGGTAATGGAGTTTGGTTTGAGCATGAGAATCTTGAAAAGGATATGACCAAGGCGAGGCGGTGTTCATTCAGGACTGGATATTGTATTATTATGGCCAGGTTAATGTAGTGTGTACAATCAGGGGCGGCATGTCACAACCAATTTGATCTAAAGAGGAACACTTAGCCTTGGTTTCATTCTACTTCTCAAGTTTAGGCCAGCACACGTAGTACGCTTGCCTTTGGCATTACTATAACTAAGCTACCCGGTAAAGCAAAATGGGTAACTTCAATGGCAGCCATGAGGAGTAGATGTGTTACGGCTTCACGACTCTTCATAGCCGGGGATCAGAGCGCACACATTTCAGCCCAGGTCGGTAAGCACAACCAGATTCCGGGGCGCAGCCCAAGCATATGATAACCACCAACCCGCACACCCTCTATAGTACATTTCCATCCAGTCCTTGGGTATCGCTAAATCAAAACATGCCCATTTTTGTACTCATCTTCGTCCCTGTTCATTGCCCCGTCGATCCCGTACTCGATGCGGCGCTCAACGGCCTAGGAGGAAGCGCTGGCACGCCATGCCCAGCTGACGAGTCCTCACGCTGCATCGCGATCCCTCCCATCATGCTCATTCCGATCCCCATACCCGGTAGTGGTAGCTGCGGAGGCGGGCCTTGGCCGTCGCTGTCCTCGGCCTGGCTGTCAAGCTGCTCTTGCGCCGCCTTGAGGTCCAGCTCACGCAAGCGCTCCTTTTCAGCCGGATCAATGATATCGTCGTCATCACTCCAATATGGGTCGTCGTCGTCCAACTCCGGCATCGCCATGCGCTTCCAGAATCGCAGCTCTTGCCGGACAGCCTTCTCGTCCACAAGTCTGTTCCAACGCGATTCGTCCTCGTCGTACTTGCGCCTGAACTCCCGCAGGTTCTCATTAGCGCGCCCTGCGTGAGACTGCATCTGCCAGATCTGCTCGCGCAGACGAGCGTTCTCGTCGCGCGCATCGGCGAGCTGTTTGCGGTACGAGCGGTGCCAGGCGGCGACATCGCTAACGTGCTTCGTCTTATACTCATGGAATTGTCGTAGAAGATTGGCCATCGCATTGGCGTACTGGGAGAGGAGCTTTGCGTTCGCGTCGCGGCTGAACTTGGCCTTTTCGAGGGACTCGGTTAGGAGGGAAATGAGGGCGTCAATGTTCTGGTCTTGGCCTGGAGGGTCTTGTCAGCAAAGATCAAGAAGCGAGAAATGCCCATAGAGCGCTAATTAGGTGTACACGTACCATTGATATCATCGGCGGCACCCTCAATGACCTGTTGATTGCTCACGCCGTGTGTCCTGGCCCTGTTTCTCACTCTTCCCAGCCCACTGACAATATCCTCTGTAACACGCCGGTTCTCTGCCAACTGGCGGCTCAGCTCCTCCACCATGCCATAGATGTAGTTGAGTTCAGCCTGATGGCCAGCGGGCGTTGGTACCGGCATGCCCGCCGCCATATTCGTACCGTTCATGCCGTTCATCATTGCGATATGTTGCTGCTGCTGTTGCTGTTGCTGCTGTTGTTGCTGCTGCTGTTGATGATGTCCAAAGTTCTGATGCTGCTGCGGCTGCGGCGAGTACTGACTCAGCGGAATCTGTTGTTGATACTGCTGCTGCTGCTGCTGC
>JABFFE010000502.1:0-31679 GCA_013623625.1 Fusarium setosum | reverse complement strand
TCTCCGTGCTTTCAAAGAGTGTAACAATGGCGGCACCGTGGTTCTCGACAAGGAGTACACCGTCTGCTCTCCGTTGGACCTGCGCTTCCTCAAGCATATCGACGTGGCCTTGACTGGGACTGTCAAGCTTTGCGATGATATTGACCGCTGGCTCCCCAGAACTTTCCATTTCCCCTTTCAGGACGGTTCATCTTTCTGGCTGTGGGGTGGAAAAGACATCAATCTTTATGGGGCAGGAAAGGGAACTATCGACGGTAGCGGCCAGGCGTGGTACGATGCCAGCGTAGGCAACTCATCGGTACATCGCCCACTCCTCTTTGTTGCGGATGGATGGAAAGGTGGTTCGATCACCGGACTTAAGCTACGGCAATCTCCCAACGTGAGTTCCTCTTGTACTTGTTCCAGGGATACCCTAACGAAGAAACAGTGGCACAACCTCATCGCCAACAGCTCCGACATTCTCATCTCTGATATTGACATTTATTCTCGCTCAACATCTGAGAACTTTGCCAAGAACCTCGACGGCTGGGACACCTACCGCTCAGACAACATTGTTATTCAAAACTCCTACATCGACCACGACGATGACTGCGTGTCGTTCAAACCCAACAGCACCAACATCATTGTGCAAGGACTTGTCTGCAATTCCTCTCACGGCATCTCTGTCGGTTCTCTCGGGCAATATCCCGAAATCTTTGATGTCGTGGAGAACCTCTACATCTACAACATCTCGATGAGCAATGCCACCGACGGAGCCCGTCTTAAGGTGTGGCCGGGTGCGGACGTGAAGAAGCCCGAGGGGTGGATCGGCGGAGGAGGTTCCGGTCGTGTCCGAAACGTCACATACGAAAGATTTTACAACGACAACAACGACGGTGCTATCAAGATCGACCAATGCTACGGTGCCGTTAGTGCCGCCGAGTGCGAGGCTGATCCGTCCAAGGTCATTCTCACAGACATCCTCTTCAAGGACTTTTGGGGGACTGTCTCGGGCAAAAATGACCCCGTCGTTGGCTCCCTTATATGTAGTTCCGAAGATGTAAGGTTTATCTGAACTTGAACTATCTAAAATCTGAGCTAATCAACCTAGTCTTGTGACAATATTCGCGCCGAGAATGTCTCGGTCACGAACCCCAGCGGTGATGCAGCTGAGTGGGCATGCAGGAATATGGATGAGGAGCTACTGGAGTTGAATGGAGTTGGTTGTGTAGATGCTTAGGGATGAGACATTCGCCGAGGGCTGGAGGTTACCTGCACAGAAACATGGAAAATAGACACAGCAGCCTCAGCAGGTTTGGATACTAGTTCACACACAGAATACTTAGTCACATTCGAAGAGATATACAACATGATGAGATGTGATTTAGGGCAAAGAATTTGCCCATGTTTGCAATCTAAGCTTAACCCCATGTCTAATAGGAGAAAGTGTCATCAGGTCTCGTGTCCCTATCCCAGCATATCAATCCTGGCTTCCTTGCAGTGCACCCATCAGTCTCATGTAGCGCGCCGCAATGTCCCCGGCCAAATGGACCGCCAGCTTCAGCTCGACAATCTTGTCAGGGCGGTCCTCGGCATCAACGCGTGGCTCGTCAGAAGTCCCAGCCTTGGCAAACTTGACGATTCGCCGCTGCGCCAGAGCAACAATATAGTTCATGTTGTGCTCCAGAACACGCTTCTCCTCGTGTCCATCGTAGTTCAGTATAACGTCGCACATGGCGTCCTCCAGCGAGTGTCCAGGATAGAACTCGATGTATTGACGGTTGACCCTGTTGCGGGCGCCGTCTAGCCAAACCCAGCCAATCTCCGTGCCCTCGAAATCGAGAGACATCTGCAGATAGGCTGTGGCGCCTTCATAACGCTCTGGTCCGATGTGGATGACCTCTCCGTGCCATCCCTTGTCCTGGGGGACGGGGTAGAGCTGAAATAAAGTTCCGACGGGGACGGCGACGTCTTCAAACTTGCGGGTGGGCAGCACGGGAAAGGGCTTGCATTCTCTCTTTGTGTTCCACTTGTTTTCGAAGATGCGCTTGAAGAAGCCGTCGAAGGTGTTGCGAGTAATAGGGCTGGGGTTTCTAGGGCACGAGTTGGCCCATGCCTCCAGCAAGTCACGGAGGGAATCTTTCTCGGCGTCAGAAAGCTGATTGTCAGAAGAGATGGCTTGGCTTGGGGGGCGAGAGTAAGTCCGGGTCTCGGGGTCGTGCTGCGAGCTCCTAGGGGAGGGAGGGGCTTGGTTATCGGCCATGTTCGCAGCCGCACCTTTTGAGGTTAGTAAAGATAGGGACAGGCCGGAAAGGACCATCGCTGACCTGTTGGGAAACGAAGAAGCCCGTGGCGAGTACTGCTGGTAGAGGGGCAGAAGCCAGGCTGTTGATCGGGGATGTAGGAGCGCAAAATGATGAAGAGGGGAGCGAGGAGGAAAGGATTCTCAGGCCGAAGAGATCAGCTGGAAACTTTTGGAGAGGGAGAGTTTGCCCCTCTACAGTACCTATTGTAGGAGCGGCGTTTGAAACATCGTTACCAGTGGCATTGAGGAAAACAGCCATGGCTTCACCTGTCAAACACTAGCAAACAGGCGGGCCAGTAAGCGACGTAGCACGTAATAACAGCCAAGAAAAACCAAACGGAGTCTAAATACCCTTATTCGAGTCTTTGTATACTGCATCATCTCAGAATTACCTCAGAGTTCTGAACTGTGGCACTCTTCGCCTCTCGAACTGCTAGGACTATCACATACTGTCTAGGTTCCAGTTACATTGGTGGTCATCTAGAGTCGCTAGTTCCCAAGAATGCGTACGGAAAGACCACGGCCCAAGATCGTAGCTCAAGAAGACGATGCGAATATCATTTTTCTTCTACGTAGGTAAGCGCCGAGGTTGAAACAACAACCATTACCACTTTCACAAAGCGCCTTATCCTGAAGTCAGGAAGGCGCCTCCCAATAGCAAATATGATGGAGATCCAACCGCTGTCGTCTAGCACAAAGGATCCTTTGACCAGTACCGCCTCAATTAGGCACCGATGGATGCTCGAACCGATTGGGAACTCTGCGAGGATGCTTATACAATTTGAGATTGCACGCGAGACGAACGGCTGTGCTGAGTGCTATGGCTGTGGCGAATTAGAAACACCAAGGCCAAGCAACACGGACCTCATGGCTGTGCACTAAGGCGTCCTCCAACGGCGGCCACGGAGGCCTGCATGAGCTGTGGATCACGTGGGCTGTCTTGGAAAATGTGCAAATGCCAGTATTGGCCAGACAGAGATATGCAATTCCATCAATCATTGTCGCTTTCGCAACAGAGCGCTCGTCTTCGAGTGGGTTAGATATCGCATTCGATCAGAAGTGCCGGATCCTTCAAGCATCGGGGCCTCAGTCCAACAACCCAATTGAATGCATTGCAGCTGCCATTGGATTCAACAACCCGGCACTTGCCAACGGGAAATATAGAAATGACAGGTATCACACCATGGCGAAGCATGCCACAGCATCATACAAATCTATGGATGGCAGAAGAAGGGAGGCAGCCCAATTGACACTATCCATCAGATATCTCGGCGATTCCTACATCAGTCAACGATACTTCGGCGACGGCTAGCAAAGAGGGATTGAGTTGCAGCTAGGCTGATAGATTTAGGCAGATCAATGACGCTATGTTCGATCAATTGCCTTTTCGCCGTGCCAACCTCCATGACGTTCCCGTCAGCCTACACCCCAAATGAAACGTTGATCGACTGGGGCGATGCCAAGCGCCAGGCGACCCAGGCGGGGGCCATGGCTGAAGCCCCGACTTTGACATCTGAAAACACTTCTAGAATACGACCAGCAGCGTATATGCACAGCCCAGATAACTCAACCGTCCCCTCGGACGCTTACTGATGAGGGGCCGGTTGTGGCTATGTTTGGGGGTCACTGGGCTGATACTACGGCGCAAACAGTCACTTGAGGCAGCCCGCGCAGCAAACAGAACCTTGAAGAGGTCAGTCGTTGGTTGGGGCCGACGTGCAACACAGTCTGCAGACACACGAAACGAGGTAACACGTGGTGTTTGTTATGCGGAATTATGACACACTGAGATCCTTCTGCTGCTGTGCCGCCTCTAGCCAGAATCGTTATTGATCGTACTGTTATCTAGTCAATTGCCATGGACGTTTTTCACCGAACTCTCAATGTCCCGCGCAATAACGGAAGTCCGTATACATCCGGAGTTCCTTCGTCTACCAAGATTCCGCAGTCAATACTTCAAGCCACTGCAAAACATGGCGGGTAGAGGCAAACGATTTATCGCCGATGGGCGCTACAGGGAAGCTCTCCGGGGATCCCAGTCAGCCCGGAAAACAGCCTTGCGGGGCTGGCGGCCAATCACCAGTCGAAATCGGGGAGCATGCTGCATCCTGCGAGCTTAAGGCCAACAAGCTATGTACCACGCGATACCCAATTCGGCGGCCATGGCTGTCGGAGCTCACCCCGCCAAGGTAACAGGGTCCTTTTGATGGCCCGGGTGCTTCTGATGAGAGCAACAGAGCCAGACAGAAGTACCCAATGGTGTGTTGGCCATGACAATCGCTCTCCCAGGGTGATTAACGTGCACCCTTGGTTCAATCGCGGTGCAATTCTATAGCAATCGAGACAAAGGCGCAGGACCAGCTTTGCGCCATGTCGATCTGGTTTAATAAATCTTTAGCCTCTTACAGTAGAGGCTCTGCCAGCTCAGCTTGCTCCATGCAGCCGAACCGAGCCTGTGCATGGCCATTAGCTCCCTGCGGACCAGGACGAAGAGTCAATCGCTTGAGACTTAATTTCGTTTTTGATGTCAGCAGTGCTTAGGCGTATTCAGCCAGTCAGCCACCTTCCAAGCGTGCAGTAAGTGGTGAGCATTAAAAGACGGGCATTCCCTGGGCGCGTGAAACAAAGTCTCCTATCCATCCTGCGTTCATTGAACCAACCCAACATCAGAATTCGTTTATTGCCCAGAACCAAGTTTCTGGTTACCTTCTACAGTACATTTCAAATCATCCAAGACGTCGTCGATTGAGTGTGACCTCATTGCCACAGTCAGTGACTTTGCCTGCAGCTGGCGGTCGATCATCCACGCTTCGCAGATTTGACATCATCACTGTCGGACTGTGAAATCATTGCAAGGGCAGCATATCCACCATCAAGGAAGCACCGACCCATTGCTTCATTGTGCCTTGTAGCAGCCGACACCCCTGTTACGCCAGAGCGACCCTCGTTAGCCTCCTGAAAAGGAAAAGGTGATTTCATCCGGAGCACCTTCCAATCGGTGCATATTACCCTGGGGATTAAAAAGCCCGGAGTCTCACCCCCCAACCTCGACCAAACAACATCATCAGTTTGCAGCCACATTTTGCTGTTCTGCATTCAATATCGGCACATTTAACGTGGCGTTTCTTTTTTCACGTGCATCGGCCGTTGATACTTTTATTACTACGACACCCGCCTTGCGCTTTCAACTTTTGATCGTACCAAGACCCGATACTTCGTACCCCAGTCAACATGCGACCCGACATCGCAGTCGTATTCCTCTCTATGCTGGCCTCAGCGGCCGCATCCGTCATTGACGGACCCCGCCAGATCAAGCGCATCGATTCCGTCCCCAGCGCCGATGAGCACGAGCTGTACAAGCGTCGCGGTGGAGGCGGCGGCGGCGGCCGAGGTGGTGGTGGCAGCAGCAGCGGGGGAAGCAGCGGGGGAAGATCTGGAGGCAGCTCTGGAGGCAGCTCCGGCGGCCGATCCGGAAGTTCGGGAGGTGGGCGCTCCAGTAGTGGAAGCGGAAGCGGCAGCAGCCGTTCTGGTAGTTCTCGAGGCTCATTTCGTTCAGGTTCAAGTTCGACAACTAGAAATCGCGGCGGATCGTAAGTTTGTCCCCGAGCGCGACAGCCCCAGCATTGCTAACTCTTTGCTCTCCAGGTCCCCCAACTCGAATGCCGGCGGTGGCTCCCGAGGTGGCAGCGGCCCCCAGCCAAGCTTCGCCAACGGTCGGTACTATCCCGGCGGTGCCGCGGCGCCCTACAAGTCCGGAGGCAGAAGTCCTGTTGGTGGCATCCTGCCGTTCGTCCTCCTCGGCAGCGCCCTCGCTTTCTGGCCTGGCCTGTGGCTCTATGGCGCCTACATGTACCCGTACACGCATGACTATCACTTCCACAACGACACAAGCGACCAGGATGAGACTCGCCCTGTCATCTGCGGCTGTGCCCAGTACCAGGTCTGCGCCTGCGACGACAACAATAACACGGCGTATTTTGACGAGCTCATTGGAAACGGCAGCTGGGAGGCCCTCAACAAGTCTATTGTCACCGTTGCCAAGGTCAATGGAACTACGACTATCCTTATCAACGGCACCCTCCCCAACGGCACCACTGTTCCCGAGGAGGACAGCATCGCAGGCCCAGGCATGAGAGGCATGGTCGAAGCCCTCGGCTACTGGCCAGCCGTGGCAGCTGTCATGGCCGCCGTGTTCCTCGTTTAGGTCATGTTGACCCTTTGTGCGTATTCTTTCTTGTACCTTTTTATGACCTGTTTACGACTTCTGGGGAAAGCTGTCTACAAAACCGCCCGGGCTTGGTGGATTATGAGATTCTACGGCGTTGGTAACTGCGGTGTTGATACCATGATGGGTTTGGCTGCTTTCTCGCGCGCAAAGTTGGTGCTTTTGCCTAGACCTGGGCGGCTCGCTGCTTCTAAAATTCTACGGTGGCTTTAGTCTTCAAATCAATTTTCACCTCTTTCTTGTACTCTCAAGGTGGCCACGGGTGTGCAAACGAACCCAAGCACCGACAGTTTGCTTTCCCGTACCCAAATTGGTGGCTGCCTCCCAACGCTGTAGACATGGTGCCCAAAAGCTCGCCCAATCCTAGCTCGTTTACACTCTATGCTGCGTTGGCTTGTCTCAATGTCTCCATGTCAAGCCTAAGGCATAACCATGTACTAAATGCCAACTGGCGGGTCAATGCAGCTTGTTGGTCTGGACCAAGGCATTCCGCGCTGGAAAGCCGATGCATGGTGCCACGGACACTTCTTTCAGGGTGTAGTGACACGTCCCCAGAAGGATTGCTGAGCGAGGCAGACGGCAAGAGGTTCTCTAAGCCAACGATGGGCAGTTCTCGTTTACAAATCCCTGTGCGTTGGTCCTCTCAAACGGGAACTTACCGACATGGCTGCGCCTCTGCACCATCTGGCTCTCCAGCGCGGATCGGACGGACTGAGAAGATCATGGATGTCTGTGCCGCTTTGTGACAAGTCGAGAAATCTTGAATTCGATAGTTGGAACTGGGCGGTGAGGTGGCTGGCTGGGTAGTTTTGTTCCTCACATCTCACTATAATAGCGGTTCTAAGTGCATTGAGTCGGTAGAAGATTCGCCCGCTTACAGTTGACATTAAACTAAACTTGATCAGAGGCAGTGGGCAAGGGTATCGGCGATTAGCTCTGTTATCTACGGTCGAATGCTGCGTTTTCGCTATCAGCGTGCCATCCTGATACATGAGTCCAGGTGGTTTGGCCCAGACCGCAAGTCTGACGGAGGTCAGTGATGCTTTTGCAGCCCTCGGGAAATTGAATAAACAACAGGGATTTATAGTACTACTCCCTTCCGAAAACGTTGTTACCGGAGATCTTAACAACTACCTAAGACGCAATGTTTTGGCCCAACGCTCTCTAGCTAGGCGCAGAGAAAGGTCAAGAACTGTTATAAGACACGACGATGACGAAGACATGCACATTTAGTTGTTGACAGTCATTGATTAATATATCCAAGGTCGCAAGCTCGTCATGAAGTGAAGAGTACCTTTCTCTAGACGATTTACTTCTCCGACGGTGGCCATCATACTGGTACTGCTACCCGGGACTGATAGATCGGATTGAAGTCTTCTCAAACTCCGCTTCACAGCGACCGAGATAGCATAAGAGTTTGGACTATAGAGATGAAAGATCGAATGGGGGTGTCAAGGTGTGTGTTATGGCATAATTGGGTATGGTGGTGTCGCGACGACACAATTGAGTTTAATATGCATATCTCAGGACGGCGAGACACTTAAAGCCGTAAGGCCAGTCTAGTTGAACCATCGCGATGCATAAACCTCTACGATAGATCGTCACCTAAGGGAAAATGTGGTACTAAACCATCAGAAATCTATCTTTCTATCTATCACGACGTATGGATTCCGCTTTAACCCCTTCTCAACCCTCATCCATCCATACCTAAGGCACCCAAGGTCAAGGTTCAATACCACTTTGACAGTGAATCATCGACTTGCTGCCTATATAACAGCCTGGTGCCTCCCGCTTGGCTTGCATAATTACTGTACGCGGGATTACGTGCGTCGCTTCGCAAAAAAAAAGGAACCCCCTCACTGATTACAGCCCAACTTGCATGCCTTCATCCATGCTTGTGCCTCCCTATCAGTGCATGTTGGATTCATGCAGATCGCCAGCAAATAACGCCGGCAACTTACATGAAAAAGAGGACCACAGTCAATAACACCCACAACACGCAATCACGACTAGTCCTTCGAGCATTTCATCTCGAAGCACGCATAACGCCAATGTGAGTTTGTCAATCATCTCCCGTCCCGATCTTGGTGTTGAGCCGGAGGAGCGCCACACTCAAACGCTGCCCCACCAAAACCGAACGCACGGACCCTTCTGCCCCCTTCCATCCCGACCTGGAATCTCCAACTATTGGCTGACTCAGCCTTCAGGCTCGCGGCCGTCTTCTCCGAGTTGCAACCGTGATCGCGGGTGCAGCGTGAACCAAGCCCAACTCAACGACTCTCCGCTCGACGACGACATCTCTACGCGCCGCTCACGATCCCCCTATCGACGCGCGAGCACGATTTTTGCATTAAAGCATGGTATAGACATTGTTGATCTGCTGCGGCATCGAAGCAGTCAAGAGGGGAGATTGCGACGCCACCACCATGGCCGAGGAAAACGAGTTCTCGTCCTTCGACGAGAATGCCTGGAAGGCCCAGGATGCCGCCGATGATCGCGAGATCGCGAAGCTACTCGAGCAGAGCCAAGAGGGCGGTAACGGCGGCCTCAAGCTCGACGACACGCCTTTCGATCAGTCTGGAAAGGCCGACGACGCCGAAGATTTCGAAGACATTAGCGATGATGATCTGCCGGAAGAGGAGCCCAGCGCTGGCGTCTCTATGGAGATGCCCGGCCTAACTGACGATGGAGGAACTAGCAACGATGCAGACGACCTTTTTGGAGAGGGACCATCCTCACCCGACCCGATCCTCGGTCCTTCATCTCCCGCGCCTCACGTTCGCGATGCCGATACTGGCGACGACACGCAACCGATAGATGCTAGCCTCAGCTTCCCAGGTATCAACTTTGACCCTGAGCCCCATCTCAACGGCGCGAACCAAGACCCCGATATCCCCGCCCCCGCCGAAACGGTTGAAGATCTTCTCAAAGCCACTTGGCCCGCGTTCAAGAAGGGCCATATTCTGACGTGGAGCGAGCTCCTTCCACCGAAGAAGGCAATCTGGAAGGAGAAGAAGCCTCTGAAGAAGCCCAAACAACTCGTCACGAGCAAGCTCACCCTTGATCTCGCTCCCGACCAGGAGAAGCTCTTTCGCATACCTGGCACTGCAACAGGGACTCGCAAGGCAAGACAGCAAGAGGAAAGGGGACTCGTTGCGTGTGGCCAAGACGAGTCGAACCGAGCCGAAGATACTGTTCAGTTCGATATCGATCAAGAGTCCGATTCCGAAACCATCGCCGGCTTCAGCCTTCGCGATATCGAACTTGCATGTGAAGACTGGAGTGTCCACATTAACACTGTGGAGGCAGAATTCAAGGCCCGACAAGCCGCGGAACAGGAGCTGCTGAAAGAAAGAAAACGCACATTCGAGGAGCAGGATGATGAATGGGATGCCGAGTTTTTGATGGACCTTGGAGACGATGCGCCACCGCGCCCGAAAAAGCGAAAGACCATTAAGCTTGGTCTGCCTGATATTCCTCGGTATGCGGCTCCGTCGTTCGACAACTTTGAGGACATAACGCGCCGGGGTGCTAAGCGTGTCCATCTGGATATGAACGATCCTTACCTTCTCTTGGACTCCCAGGAACTTCAGAGAAGTGCGAAACGTCCCCGCCAAGACAACAAACTTAAGCGGATGGCCAATGGCAACTTGGGGCGGGACGTTTCCCAACGATTCAACATTTCCAACGACGAGGCATATGAGGCGCTCAAGGAGAACCACCAGAGCAAGGTTCGCGCGACCCTCGGCAACATTTCTGTCGAGCACAGTATGCCTGCGATCAAGCTCTCATGGCCGTACTACAAGGTTAAGCTCAGTGGTACGACCGATGAGTACCACCGTCCTCGCTTTAGGTACAAGAAGTTTGCTGGTCACATCATCAAATTCGACAAACCCAACCACCACAAGCGGAAGCAGATGAAGGGCAAGGCACACGAGGTTTTCTTGAAGTCTAAGGACCTGAGCATCAACGACAACTCTGCGGCTGTTCTCTACGAGTACTGCGAGCAACGGCCCCGAGTTCTGAGTAGCTTTGGCATGGGTAACCGTCTCATCAACTATTATCGACGAAAGGACAACAATGATGACGAGCAATTGCCCAAGCAAGAACTCGGCGAGTATCGCATGCTTCTCCCCGAAGATCGCTCGCCCTTTTCTCTCTTTGGTACTGTTGATCCTGGTGAGACAGTGCCCACATTGCACAATGAGATGTATCGCGCACCGGTTTTTAAGCACAACCCACGAAGCAGCGATTTTCTGGTCGTCCGGAGCACCACCGGAGAGCATGGATCGAAATGGTATATGCACAGGATTGACCACCTCTATGTCGTCGGACAACAATTCCCTTCAGTCGAAGTTCCCGGACCCCATAGCCGAAAGGTCACGAATGCTTCCAAGAACAGGATGAAGATGCTGGCTTTCCGCATGATTCGTCATAGCGAAACCGACAACTGCCAGCTGTCTGACATCACCAAACATATCGCTGATTCTACCGACACTCAGAACCGCCAGAAGCTGAAAGAGTTCTTGCAGTACGACAGGGAGAGTGGCGAGAAGGGCATGTGGCGGTTGAAGCCAGGGGAGATCCTACCCGACGAAAGCACAATTCGCTCCATGATCAAGCCCGAGGAGGTTTGTCTTCTCGATGCAATGCAGCTTGGCATCAAGGAACTAGAAGATGCCGGCTACGACCCTCGGAACGCCACCATCGAAGACGACATTCAGATGCAGGACGCTGATGGAGACGATGATGCTGAAGAAGATGGCAGCAGAGTGGCCAAGGGAACAAAAAAGCAACCAGAGAAGCAGGAAGAGACCCTCGCCGACAAGATGGCGCCTTGGAAGACAACAAAGGCCTTCATCGACGCATGTGCGCAAAAGGCTATGCTTCAGCTTCATGGTGAAGGTGATCCGACAGGCCACGGCCTTGGTTTTAGTTTTATTCGGACATCTATGAAGGGCGGTTACATCGAAGCAGTTCAAGGGCCACTTGCCACGTCCGCCGATGCTATGGAGCGCGAGAAACGAGCTAACGGCGGTCACGCATACAATGTCAAGAAGCAACAAGCGATGTACGAGGAGGGGATCAGAGAGATTTGGGAGAAGCAGAAGACCACCCTCTCAGATTCTCAGGAGCACGAAGACAAGGATGTGGCAGTGACAGAAGATGAAGATGACAGATTCAACGTCCAGTCGGCCATGACTCCCGCCCAGTTTGACGACGGTACCAGCCAAATTAGCGGTTTGACTTCGTCGAGTCGACACCCACGTCGCGCGATTCGCATCACCCGAGAAGTTAGAATGTCGGATGGCAGCGTCCAGGCCCGAACCGAAGTTGTCCACGACCCGGTTGTGATTTCGCAGTACATGAAGAGGCGAACAGAGGTGGAATTGGAATCTAGAGAGTATGTGCAACCACCCACCTTCAGCCAGGCTATTCAGGGAATACCGAGTAGGGGGGTTCTGTCGACCAAGCCAACACCGCCATACGGAGTCGGCATCCCTGGCTCGCAGAGGGACATTGTTGGACTGGAGTTTAGAGCACCGGCTTACGTATATCTTTCAACAGCATCTACAGCAGCTTGCCTACGGGCAATGCCGACCATGACCGCCTTGCAGGCCTTAGGTATGCTTCATGGACCAGCGATATGCTGAGGGACCGTACTAATCATGATACAGAATCAAGAAGGAGCTTGAGCGACTCGAAAAGAACAAAGCCCGACGACAAGCTCGAGAACAGCAGAAAGAGCTGCACCAGAAGGCCAGTGCAGGAGATGCTGGATCACCAAGCGTCAATGGTGATAAGGTCACCACTGGAACAACTCGCAAGTGTGCCAATTGTGGCCAAGTCGGCCACATCAAGACCAACAAGAAGTATGATTTCTTTCTCTTTATCTCCCCTTGTTTCGCCCCCTCCATCGCCGTCGCTTGATTGGCGGGGATATGCAGAAGGAGAAAAGCCGAAGAGAGGCAGAGGACGAAAGACCCAACTTCAGCTCCTCATGGAGAAGAGTGATCGAGAAGCTCGCAAGACCGCCGAGTTAAAGGCCCGCCGAGATAGGGTTGCTCTACGAGAACAGCAGCAGGCCAAGAAGGCCGCGCAGAAGAAAGAGGAGATAGAGCGTCGTGCTGCGGAAGCCAAACGACTGCAAGACGAGAGAGCTACCCAGAAACAACTCAAAGAAGAGCTCCAACGCCGTGCAAAAGAACAAAAAGCAAGGGAAGAACAGGCGGAGCGCGACCGACGAGAGCTCAAGCGCATTCAACGAGAACGGGCAAGACCCAGATGGCGTTTTGGGACTCACCGGCGCTGATCGTCACCTCTGGCCAACACCATCAACGGCATCTCCTCTGCATCTCTCATTTCCTTTGTACTTGAGACATCTCTTGAAAACCCTTTACTAACTTATGGTCCAAGGTTATGTCCTCTGCTTAACGGTACGATGAAAGCGGACAACGGTGCTGCCGAGCACGGAGGCTTTGGTAATTACAATGCTCCGACGGGCAATGCTGGGTCACCGAGTTAGTCGAATCGTACCCGGACTTAATATGCGTGACCCGATCTCGAGTGGACGGAGCCGAGTGTTCACTCACGAGTGTCTTGGTTGGGTTCTCCGCAACCCTGCGACAGATCGAGCGAGACGAATAGATTGGGTGAATCTTGAGCGGCATGAGTGGGCGCTCTAGTCATGAGGAGATGGTACTGAGGGAGAAGATGGGACAAACTGGTTCTGGAAGCTTTCTACTTTTGGTTTATTTCGTCTGGAGGGTTATGGTTTGATACGGATTTTTCTCATTTCGAAAAAGCACAAGGAGGCATGAAGATTGCCCAATGCGACGGCTGAATGCATTTGAACGGAGTTGGGGGACATTGGTTGCTCAAGGGAAAAGGGCATACAACAAGGCAAAGGCGAGAGGGAAGGTGAAAACACAGCCTCCACAACCAGATGATGAGGAAGCAGCGCCAGTACCTCAATCAACATTATTAATATCCTACGAAATATTCGCGCTTGGGTTCACTCGACTTGGACAGACGAGCTCACTCAATTGATGAGTAGTTGGCGGAGCAAAAAGCCGCCCACTGCAACCTCTACGGCCGCGAGGTTGGGAACTGAGGCTGTGCTCTCGAGGTGATGTGATGTGATGTGATGTTCTCGGATGCGGTGAAGATCCCAAACAGCCAACAAGTTGGTGGTGCAAAGGTCTCTGCATCCTAGGTGTGACCTCTCAGGGCGCAGAAGCTCAGCAAGGCGGGCTAATCCAACAAATTAGCCCCATTTGAAGCCCCACCGAAAAGCCGGTGGAAACGGGCTAATTGGCCCAGAAAGGTGGATGTGCATGACCTGGAACCCGCGTGAGGCTGCCATGCATAATTGTATTTTTAGAAACGACGGGTCCCGTAGAATGGGACCCGGCGGCCGGGATGAGATATGTCGTCTGCCCGGGGAGGCGGGAATGGCTGGAGGAGAGCGGATGGGATGGAGGGTAAAAACGTGGATTTGGGTGAGTTGGGTTGGTGATGAGGGCTTAGACGAGACGGGGAGGAGGGATCTCTGGCGGCTGAGTTGGCCGGGAGATATGAAATGGCTGACTATCATGAACTTGATATCAGTGACATTGGAGCTTTGGCCCTTTGAAGGGAGCTCAAGCTCAAGGGCTGTGACGGTTATGGCCCAGGGAGAAACCGAGAGACATGGAGCACCCCCGAACACAGTCATACTCACATCCTGCGAACCTGGTGAGTGCGTGCAGCCACATGGCGGCCAGCAACGCCGGCCTGTCCGGGGCAGTGAAGAGGAGGAGCGGCCACAATGACCCAAATGTGCAGAATAAGGATGTTGAATACGAAAGTCGATGCAGCAGAAAGGGTGGGAAGAAGGAAGAGGCTCAGCTTTCGCGGGGCCAGGGGTCTGAAACATGGGACTGTCAAGATGACGGATCTCGTTCCGGACGTGCCCTAGCCTGGGCAGATCAGCAGGAACGACACAAGTTTGGACGTCCTGTAGAGATGCATAGCCAAAGGAGCATGAGGTCACGGGTCGAGGTCTGGATGTTGTGTGCTGTCATTTTGTGTGGTCTGTGAATGCGCGGGTCTAGCTCGGGCATGGGAGGACTCCAAAAGGGAACTCGAGCCAGGAATTGGCCTGGGCTTTCGGAATGTTTACACCTGAAGCTTGATTCAACGCTGGTTTCAGATACATCACTCAACGCTGCAGTCGACACTGTCTGAGGAAGGAGACTGAGACTGGTGAGTAATGCGAGGAGCGAGCTGTCAACCAACAACAGGAACCAGCAGAGTGACGCAACCAGGCATCAAAGAACCGTTCAAATCACAGGGACTCTCCCTGTCCTGGTTTGCGTTGTTCCATGTGCCAAGACAAACATCCCGGGTGGCTGGGGAACCGAGAATTTCTCTTGCGACGCGACGACAGAATGAAACGTGGTACGGCTTCATGGTAGAAGATGGAGTCGATGAGGTTGGTGGCTGGGACACACAACTGCAAAAGCTGCTGCATTAGAGCCCTGAACGCTGACGCCCTTTTAGGGGCCCATCCCTGCCTGGCTGCGGGTCCAGGGCATTTCTACAGTGCCGTAGGTCCCACTGTAACACCCACCCGGTCGGTGAGCCCCGTTGAAAAGTCGCCGACCCCGTCCACTCACAGGCGCCTTAGCTAAGCACGAATTTTCCTTCCATGCTGCCTTCTTTTTCTCTCCTGCCCATTCCCCCATCCCCCCGAGTGAACACGATCCGTCTATTATTAGAAGCCATCCCAACCCATCCACAAACGCCAGATTCAGCCCCATCGGACGTCTATCGATTATCGACCGTTGACTAGGTCCTAGGGCATAAGCTTGCCTTCTCGAATCAGTCGCATTCGTTGGCGCATCTGCATCGGCTTGTCGCGAACCGAGCGCAAGCGCAAGCGCCTGGCACCAACAGAGAGAGACATTTACTGCGGTTTGACGGACCTTTCTTTCTTTCTGAGTCCTGCATCGCATCGCATCGCGTCGCGCGACATCATCATCTTGGTTCTGGATACGCGCAGTCGTTCATCTTCCCTCGCTGCCCATTGCAGAGACGCATTTCGTGAATTTACACCGAGGAATCAAAGGATAGAACGCGAATCGCATGCCATCGTCATTCATCGTTCCCTTCTCCCACGGACCCTTTTTCTCATCCCCTCAGGGCTAAAGAGGGTACCCAGCCAAGCTTGATTCTGCCGGGAGGGGATACCGCCCAGCGCTACTGCACAAGTACCCTCACACCAGTCCCCGGCCGCTAAGCTACCAAAGGTCCCAACGCTACCAGGGTACTGATTTATCGGCTATTCCCATCTCCTTCGTTTCCCTCTTGTCAAATCCTCCCACTCCACACTCTCTCATTCTTATCCATCCTTTCACTATCCACGACCACCCTCAATAGCCGCCTCCGTCATCACTACGAACTTTCCTCCTTGCGACTCTTTGTTGCTCTCGAGTTTCTCGCTTCCGTCTTTTATCGGTCTTTTGTTCGTTGCTGCAACGCCCTTCGATACCCTTCACCAGACGACGCAGTTCACGACTTCTTTGTCTTTGTTCTCTCGACAAACTCGACGCTCGACTCGACTCTAGCGGCACGATACGTCCCGAGCCGTAGATCCCTGAACTCTTTTCCTCGCACGCATAAACGCGCAACGTTTGCATACGGCGACCGACTCGACGACTCTGGCGCTCCCAACTACCATCTCGCCGCATCCCTCCGCCACCAACGTTCGATCGCCCCGCGTGAAAACGCGATCCGCTTCTCTCGAATCTAGACACATAACTGATCAAGATGGGGCGAAGAAAGATTGAAATCAAGGCGATCAAAGATGACAGGAATCGTTCTGTGTAGGTTGCCCCAACTTGGACTAGGAACAGAGTCCGCGATAGCCTCGAATCCCCGTAGCTAACTTGGCGCAAATAGGACCTTTCTCAAGCGAAAGGGCGGCCTTTTCAAAAAGGCGCACGAACTGTCCGTCCTCTGCTCCGTCGATGTCGCCGTCTTCATCTTTGGCAACAACAAGAAGCTCTACGAATACTCCTCATCGGACATGCGAGACCTCATCCACCGATACCAATATGTGAGTCCCCGGCCAACCCCTCTGGTGTAGTCGCATGTGGCAGAACGTTGAGACCTGCAGCTGCAACCTCGGAACGTTGTGACATGAAATTCTAACTAAGTGATAGCACGGCGGTCCGAATGAGCACAAAGGCCCCTCTGACTTCAACGGCGGCAATGACGAGGAAGAGGAAGAAGAAGGCGAGGGCACCCCTCCCCATGGCCCCGAAGCTGTCGAAAACCAGATGATGCCTCCTCATTTCCATGGTCAGCCACAACCTCCTTTCCCTCAGATTCGACACCACACGCCTTCGGCATCGCCACCTATCGGCAACGGCGGGCCCTTTCAAGCGCACCCGGGCCACCCCATCCAGCGCGGACATACCCCACAGCCTTCGATCGGCTCACGGCCGGCATCTCGAAACGACGTCCGCCGCATGGGCCCCGGCATGGTCTCCCAGCCTCCGCCTCCTACCGGTCCTCCGCATCCGGGGATCAGCTACATGCCGACCCCTCCCATCTACAACCCTTCACACCCCACCGGCGGCTTGATGCCTCAGCAAGGGCCTCACCCTCAATATGCTTACCACCAACAGCCGTCAGGCCAAATGCAGCAAGCCTCGTATATGGATGAACGAAGGTCCCCTATGCCCTCACCAATGCCTCCAGCCTACAGCTCGCAACCGCCGTCTCAAGGAATTCAAGCTCCAGCGCGTCCAACACCGTCTCCTCAGCCACACCACCAGCAACTTCCGCCGAACCCTCCTGTACCGCACATTTCGCCCCCTCCGCAGGTAGAGCGCCGTCTACAGGATCCTCCACCACCTCCACCTGTGGAACCCAAGACGGAACCTCAAGAACGCCCTCAGCCACCTCTTCTCAATACGGACACGGCCATTAAGAAACTGCCCCAACGGAAATCTCACAGCATCTTTACGCCCATTGAAGAAAACCGGTCTATTCTGTCGCAGCACTTAGCCTCTTTCGCTGCTGAACCCGTCAAGTCAGAGTCAGCCGCCGCCGCCGCCGCTGCTAACGCGGCGAGTGCTGCTAATCGCTCACAGTCGGTGGACGTGGCTGCGCTGAACCGGGCCGGTGACACGTCTAAATCGCCTCACCTACCCCAGCGCGCTAGCACACAAGCAGATGAGAAGTCCCGAACTGTTTCCCTATCATCAATACCAGAGACGACCTTGACGCCTCCCTCACGTTCTAACAGCGTCAAGGTTGGTGGTGGCCCCGGCGGAGCACGGCCTCGTGGTCCTCGTTTGACAGTGCAGATACCCGATGGTGGCTCAGAAGCGGGTGGCAGCGCAACAGGAGAGTCAAATTCACCGCGTAATCCTACCGAGAATACGACGCAAGCGCCCCAACGCCACAACTCTCAATCCTCGCTTGTCTTACCGCCTCCTTCGCCTTCTGCGTCGGCTCTGCTCTCGGCCGGAGCTACCGGTCCACCAAATCCGTTTGCCAGGCCGCCTCCTCAGCAGAACGTGAATGGTGACACACCCGTCTCTGCACTGCCATCGCGATTTCTCACAAATGAGTTCCTGCCGAGTCCAAGTAGCTTCTATCCCGATTGGAACTTCCGAGGAGGCGACAGCAACACCCTTCCGAGCCCGCTCAACTTTGCAACCCCAGTTGTTGGATCAGGACCAAGCTTTCTGAGGGAAGACAACTTGGGTACATCTCAGAACGCCAACATGAGTAACGTCACCTCCAACACCTCGAATGCAAACGGGACTTCAAACCCTAATTTAAATGTCAATATGGGCAACCCGACGGCAACGAAGCGGAAAACTCCCGAATTAGGCGCCACGGCCCAGAGTGAGGCAGCAGAGGAGTCGACAGAGCCAAAGAGGGTCAAGATTGAGTGACCAAAGTCTCAGCTCCTGGACCCTGCGCTTTCCTTGTCTGCAGTCCCTCGCCTAAAAGTGCTTTCTGCTATACGCAATAATCAGCGCGACATGACGGGCTGGACTCTGCGTGCCGCTCATGATAGCGTGGCGACTCGCATCTAATCTCATGAGCATGCATCCTGCCAACATTTTCGTTCTCCTCTCTTCATTTCTTTCATCCATCAGTAGGATGCACGGCCGCTTTCATGACTTTTGTGGCACCCTTTTCTCGACACATTGGGAGGCGTTCTTCACAGACGGGTAACCTTTCAAATTCGTTTCTTCATTCTTCATTCTTCAATTCTTATTATACCTTTGGGCTTGTAGCCCTGCTTTGTCTCTGGGGTTTTCTGCTGGACGGTAGGCTTGGGGCGATATGGTTACAACTTGTATGACACGACAGGACGTGGGAAATTCGTGCTGGGGTTTTTATAGTGGTGTTTGATGATGTTTTCATGTGCGATTTTATTGTTATGGGTGGGTTTGACTGGGAGTTGTATAGATGATACCGGCGACGTGAACATGTTGATCAAGTCAATATACTGAATGTTTTGAGATTGAGGTAGCAAAGCAGTGTGATGTCTATTGCAGTTTATTTATCCGTCATATCTAGACCATACGCAGGGTTCATCGGTGTATCATTATTCGTGTATCCTATAACCATCAAGCATCATGTTATCTGGGGCTTTCATTACGCGTAGTTCAAAACTCCCTTGAGAATCCACTGGTCATCAGTCAGCATCTTTCTTGTTCATTTGTCGCGACCATCGTGACAACTTACCAGCTCTCCATTTCCGACCTGGCTCGCCACACGCTCAACCTCGACCTCGTCGGGCATCACCACCCTCTTCCCATCCTTCTCCGTCCACCAAACCTCCTTGCCCCCGACCGTCTTCACCTTGTCGTTCTCGGCCCACGGGCTCGCCGGCACAAGATGCGCCTCGACGAACCTCCGCATGTTTGTCCGCGCGCGATCCTGCCCCTTCTCGCCCTCGTACGCATCCACGCCCAGCGCGTCGTACTCCTCGGGCTTCTCCCACGGCTTGCGCGGGAGCGAGTCGACGGCCGAGTTGAGCGGCGCGAGCACGGTGGTGTTGGTCTTGAGGTCGGATAGACGGTCGTCGGTGGAGGGATGGAGGCGGGCGAAGGAGGAGAAGGAGGACAGGGCGCGGTTGGTGCCGAGGACGTCGCCGAGGGCTACCGAGGGTTGGTTGACGGGCGTGTCGCCGGCGGGCATGATGGGCATGTGGCCTTTGAGAGGGTGGTGGTAGGGGTTTGTCTTGTCGTTGAGGGGTTCTTGCGGGGGGCGCGAGGAGGTGGTGAGGCTGAATAGAGCTGTTAGGATGAGGAGGGGTTTCATGATGGTGGTTGTGATGGTGATGGTGTTGAGATGTGGGCTGCTGCATGTGGTAGAGTACGTCATGAGGGGAGTTGGAGATCAGTGGGTACAGTAACGTGACCAATCACGGGATATGAACTTGATCTTCCACTCTTAACAAGAGGCTCATAGCAATCTATTTCTCTGTTCCATTAAGGCGCTCGATGTATTGTATAATAACTCGGGCTTTTATCTATATCACCGTGCCATCACTCTAATTTGTGTTCTGAAGATGACATCCCCAGGTGTTCCTGTTATCCTCAAACCCGCTGCCACTTGAACAAGTTGCTGTACACCACCTTTGGATGTGCCTTTTCGCTGGCCGCTCGTTCATCAGTCGAAGGGCTGGCACCCTCTCGCGATGATTCACTCCCCGATGTACAAACCGAGTCGGCGGTGGTCTTCCACCCTCGGAGGACTAGTAAGCAGGCCGCTGCTGCGAGGTACAGGAACCCCGTAAACAACTGCGTCCCCAAATATGATCCAGTCCCTGCGACAATCTGAAGACCGATCGGCTCGCTGAACATGGCTGGAAGCACGGCGCTTAGCCATAAGATGCTCATCCCTGAAGGCACGTCGCGGAGCCCGATAACCTCGGCCATTAGGGGCACGATGGTCGCCCAGAAGGTTCCGCCTACCAGACCCTCAAGGACTGCGTATGAAATGAGGGCTGCGTAGGACTTTGCGGTAACCCACATTGCTAATGTCAAGATCCCCGCGATCATGGTCATCGACGCGGCCATGTTGATCCTCCCCATCTGGTCGCTAAAGTATCCGACTACCGGTCGTCCGACGCCCTGTCCAAGGTTGAAGATGGCGCTCGCTAGGGCACCTTGCGATGAGTTGAGACCAATCTCGCTGGCGTAGCTTGCCAGGCTGAATACCAAGACCACATATCCTAGCATGCTGAAGCAGGAAAAGGCTAGAAGGAGCAAGTACTCGATTCTTCGGAACAATGACGTATCAAATGCCAATTGTCTCGATCCGACGGCTTTGTTTCGATCTTTGATGAGCAAAACGCAGATGGTGTTTATAACGAAAGCAATAATACCGAGTATGCGGAACGACCACTGCAACCCAAGATTCCGGATCATGGCGCCCGTAGCAAGCGAATAAGTCATGCCGCCAAAGCCCGCACCACCGACAGCAATACCAGACGCGACAGATCGCTTAGTCGTGAACCACTGGGGGATAATGGTCATGGACGGGATGAACATGAGGCCCATGCCGATGCCGAAGAGGGCGCCCTGCGTGACGAACAGATGCCACACTTTTGACGCTACGCTGGCGCAGAAGAGGCTCACGGTGAGGAGCACGACGCCAATCATCATGGTGGCTTTGGCGCCTAGCTCTCTGGAGAGGATGGTGCTGATGGGTGACACGAGGAGGGTTGAGGCGATGCTCAGAGAGCCCACGAAGGCGTAGTCGAGAGACGTTGCGCCCGTGAAGGTGTCGGTTGCTAGGTAGTGGGCGAGGAAGACGGCGTAGCTCGAGTTCATGCCCCAGGAGTGGGCGTTGAGCATTGCGACGGCGGCGGTGCATACCCATCCGTAGCCTCCGTTGGGACACTTGTCGTCTGTTGTTGAAGGGTTGGCTGGTGCTGGAGTTTCCAAGACATTGTTGTCAGGAACATGATGGTCTTCTTCAGGAGGCATGGTGGGTTTTCTCCGTAATTTTGAATGAACGTACTTTGGAAGGAGTTGAAGAGTCCGTTAAGCCGGGAGAATGCCTCCTCCCCTTTTACAAGCAAAGATTATCATTAGGCGTCGAGATTTATATCTTCTGAGGAGAAATAGACATGAATCTGCCGGGCTCGTTACCAAAAACATCCGAGGACCCGGCATATAAGATTTGAACCGTACCCACTCGGGGATGGCTGTTGATACTTTGCCGACGACTCCGGGGTGCACTTGTTACTGTAAATTGAAGGGGGTGCCTGTGATATTGATAATGATTAATTTGAGTTTCTCTCAAGACATCCCTAGCCTCCGAAGCAACGTTCGTTCTCGTCAAAGGTTGTATTCCAGATGGGGGTTGTGAGGCGTGTTACACCTCGATATAGACATGTGACTACTACGACCTTGACAACTCAACGGTAGATTTCTAGGGAAATTATAACCAATCGCATACTATCAAGACATATTAGCTCTAAAGTAACCTGGTTCCATGTCCCGCCTCTGCCTTGGGCGTACTACTTGCTTCGAGGATTCATGGGCTGGGGGTTCTGTATACCCTCCTCAGATCATTCATCAAGATCACTAATAGTTGGGTATGGACATCGGGCCGGGTTGTCATATAGCCGACAAGTCATTTTAGACGTCTTCGTGCTCCGCACAACGACGGACTTATTTGTCTTGAGTCCCGATGCTTAGGGTCAGTCAATAAACCTCCGACCTCTGCCATGTCGGCCATTTCTTTCTCGGCCATTTTCGACACCCACCCACGCCCCCCCTGGACAGCAAGCTTGCCCCGGGTCTAAGAATCCGTCGGCTGATTCCTGTTTAGCACGAACAGCCTTCTCATGCATTGGGGATTGGCCAGCCGGTTTGAGCTTTAGAAGCACTAGCGTCATCCCAACTCCAACACACCCTCTCCCATCCCCGTAGCAGCGCCAACGTCAGCCCAAAGGATTCTGGCAGGGATGGAAACCTAAATGTACTGCTCACGAGCCTGGTACCGCTATCTTCGGCCGTTCATCGCTGCAATGGAGGTACTAGAAACGTCGATATAGCCATCTGTGACAAGGACATCTACCACCGAGCAATCTGCAAGTAGAACTAGTCCATGCTTCATGATCGTCAGCGCAGTCCCCAAACGGGCAAGCCCGTGAGGAACGCATGGCGCCCAAGCCAAGTTTCCCCAGACTGTCATCCAGACTTCCCCAGATTATTCTCCGCATCTGTTTTATAGCCGAGAACTCTGAATATAAACGAGAATGTTGTTACCAGATGTCTGGCTTCTCTCAACGCTCAACGCCCTCAAAGTCCCTCTAGTTTATCAACTCAACTTGTACAAGTTTCTTTAACCTTGCTGAATACCATGGATCCTACGCAGCTCGAGAAAGGGCTTGACGAAAAGGCCCAAGTCAGCGAACATGAGTTTGGACAGTCCCACGGCATCCAGGAAGATAACCTGAACCGATCCCTATCCAACCGCCAGGTGCAGATGCTGGCGATTGGAGGCACCATCGGCACAGGGCTGTTCTTGGGCACTGGAAAGGCACTTGCCACGGGAGGACCGGCCTCCTTGTTGATCTCGTACACGGCCGTGGGCGGCATCATCTACATAACCATGCTCAGTCTAGGCGAGATGGCGGCTTTCATCCCCGTTGCTGGCAGCTTCTGTACATACGCGAGGTAAGGATCACTCTGCCCTGTGATTTGAACGCTCATAACTCCCTCGGCTAGCCGCTTCGTGGACAACTCTCTCGGTTTTGCGTTGGCTTGGAACTATTGGTTTGCCTGTGCCATCACGGCCGCTGCCGACTTGGTGGCTGTGCAGATGGTCCTCGCATACTGGGCCGAGAACTTCCCCGGCTGGGCTTTTGCTCTGATCTTTTGGGTCTTTCTCATCGCGACTAACTTGGCCTCTGTGAGGCTCTATGGTGAAGTAAGTGTTTCCCGCGTTTCCCTGTATGAAGTCACCCCTAATGAATGTAAGCTCCAATACTGGCTCAGCTTGTTGAAAGTCATTACCATCATTGTAAGTGGATTCGTGTCTCTGCTTTACCACGCACTGACTCAATCAAGGTCTTCACGATCGTGGGAATTGTTGTCAACTGCGGAGGCAATGACACCGGCGAGTATATCGGAGGCAAATACTGGCATATCCCTGGAGCCCCTTTCGTCGGGGGCATTGGAGGCCTCGCATCGGTGTTTGTTACAGCGGCTTTTGCCTGTGAGCGCCCCCTTATACGGCATGATTATGCAGTCTTGTTGACCCTAGGTTTAAGATGGCAGCACTGAATCCATCGCCATCACGGCTGGTGAGACTCGAAACCCGGCCAAGAATCTTCCTCGCGTGGTTAGAAATGTATTCTGGCGAATTCTATTCTTTTAGTATGTTTCTGGGATTCTTATGGCAACTATTTACTGATATACTTGCTTGTCCAGCGTTATATCGGCCCTCATCATCGGTCTCAACGTCCCGAGCGACTATCCCGGCTTGAACAGCAAACAGACACGCACGTCCCCGTTTACGATCGTCTTCCAACGAACCGGCGCAAAAGCTGCCGCCAGCGTCATGAATGCCGTCATCCTAACCAGCGTTCTGTCCGCTGGCAACCATTCAGTCTATGCTGGCTGTCGAATCCTATACTCGATGGCGCTCGAGGGGCAGGCACCTCGTTTCTGCCAGAGGCTTACCAAGCAAAAGGTGCCGTGGGCTGCTGTCCTTGTTACAGGAGCCGTCAGCGGGCTGTGTTTTGGATCCAGCTTTATCGGTGCAGGACAGCTTTGGGTCTGGTTGCAGAAGTGAGTTACGATCACCTGTTAGATCCTCTAGGTGATATATCAACTAATGATAATATAGTCTCGTCGGTGTCTCGAATCAGCTGAGCTGGATCGTCATTGGCGTCACATCTGTGCGATTCCGAGCCGCACTGAAAAAGCAGGAGAAGACTCATTTGCTTCCATTCCGGAACTGGACGTACCCAGTCGGCCCTTGGCTTGTCATCATCCTGAACTCGTTTCTCGTCCTCATCCAGGGCTGGACCAGCTTCAAGCCTCGATTCAGTGCCGTTGACTTTGTCAGTTTTTATCTGGAACTCCCTCTCATGCTGGTCATGTTTGTTGCTTGGAAGGTTTTCAAGAAGACCAAGCTGGCTGAGCTTGGAGAGATGGACCTGGAGACGGATACGTATACGGTAGAGAACGAGCCTGACTCGGATAAGGAGTGGATGGGCAAGTGGAAGAAGTTCTTGGGCTGGCTGTTCTGAGCGCGTCTTGCGCACCAACTACTGCATAGTGACTAAGGGACTGGACTTGCAGATCTTGGGTCGTCAGCCGAAGATGCCTTGTTGAGGCTTATGCCGATGCTTATTGAGGCTTAGGTCGGCTTCCAGACTTCAGCCTGGATTAAAGTACTACAGAATTATAGTCAAGGGATTCTGCAAATCAAGGGCCCTAATTTAGGCAGAAAGATACAATTACAAATGAGGCTATGGGCATCAGGAGGCTTCCTGTGTGTGACGGTTCTGTCGCAAGGCACCCCGGATAAATGCCGGGGCGGCTTCGGACGTCAACCAAGCCCCGCTTACCCAGTATGCCTACCAGGGAATGGAGCCTAGGATCGATTCCGACTTTAACCTAAAGCTGAACCAGGGCCGCCAGAGCTCTATCCCGTGCTCTCCATCCCCACGGCCTGCAATGCTAGACATGGAAAATGCGGTTCCGATCAAAGCCAACCCCAAGGACCATGCTATGGGTAGTTCTCTGACGTCTTACGTTACGCAGAAAGTGCACCAAGACCTTCGCGATAAAGCCCTTCGTCACATCCTGGTCACTGGAGCAGTCCGAAGGCACCCGCCATCAACTGTCGCTGAATTCGAACCGAACAGAAAGCTCGACTTCCGGCGTCCCACGGCGACGCTGATCGACTCAACATCGGTGCGGCTGAATTGCTTTCCGAGCCCAAACCTGGTCCTGCATTATGCGAGCCTCATTGCTACCTACCTTGAGCTCTGTGGCCGCGATCCTGACATTGTACAACTGAGGCTGCCCGAGCCAGCCCAAATAGTGGATTTGCTGGCTGCATCCAACCTTTGGTCAATAGGAAACGTGGATCTTGCAATCATAGGCGACGTCGACTACTTGAAGGAGCTCTGGAAAGGCGAGTGGCAAGGGGATGATGGCGAGTCTGAGCAGAATATCTTCCGGTGGAACAAGTTTACATCGCAAGGCAAAACAGTCGCGCTGCTGGGATGCGAGGAGAAGATATGGGGTCAGGCGGGCTACTATTTGGTTCACACCATCTGCGCGCAATCAGGCATCAAGTGCATCATCTACGTCGCCAAAGCCGGGTGCTTACATGAGGAATATACCGCTAATGAGTGGATTGCGACTGGCGACCAGGTATTTGTTGAGGGCGAGTTTATCAGATGGCGGAACCCATTGGAAGCCACGCTTTACACATCTCCGAGAGTTGCTCATGGTCCAACTGTTACCGTCCCAACTAGTCTCTGCGAGACGCATGATTGGCTTCGCGAATGGTCATCCAAGGCGGTCTGGGTAGATTGTGAAGTCGGCTACATCGCAAGGGCAGCAGCCGAACTCGATATATCATTTGGGTTCTTACACATTGTTTCTGATAATCTTGCCCAGGCCGGGGGCGAGGACTTGTCCAACGAAGACTTGGAAGCTGTTGTCAGTAAAAGAGAAAGACTGTACGAGGAGATTACTAGAATTCTAGGTTCCTTCATATCTGAATGGAGCGGCGCTAACCATTAGTGTACTATTATTATTAGAGAAGCAAACATTAATGCGAGCTAAAACTCACTACGTCTTCTTACAGTGTTAACCATGACCGATCAATGTCTGTCCCAGGACGACGGCCCAGCTAATTAGATCTCCGTACCAGCGCATTAACTTATTGCATAAATGTGCCTTTCGATGCCATTAACAGCAATTGATAGCCACTCAGCTGAATACCCAGCATAGGCTTTATTGGTTCCCCGGCGGGCGTGGCTGCAGCAAGTGACGTGGCCGATAACGACATCTACTTTACCTAGTTCTAATCAATACGACCCCGAAAATCCCTTTTTCTTCTCGACCCCGCTCCCAAATCCTAAATAAATCACGCATACACTTTTTGCAGCGTCGTTTGCCGTTACAGTGGTTGTATTGTTAACCTTGTTGTCCTAGCAAAAGATGGTTCCACTAGCTCAGGATCAGGATCCATCCTCAGAACCATCACAACCTCCATCAGCGCCAGAAGATCCATCAGCTCAAGATCATGGGTCACCTTCTGATGTGGCACAGCCTTCATCGACCCCAGAAACCCTGGCGCCAGTTCAACTACCCCCCCAAGTGACACAACCTCCAGCGGCAGCAGAACAGCATCAAGAACATCCCCCAGCTCGTGACGCTCTACTGGGGCTAGAAGATCCGCCGGCTCAAGAAGAGCAACTATCGGCTCAAGAACAACAACCATCAGCTCAGGAACATTCTCCACCAACTCAAGAACATGCACCATCAGTTCAAGAGCGTCCACCGCCAACGCAACCATCCCCCGAGGTGGCACAACCTCCACCAGCGCCAAGACACCCACAACCTCAAGAACGTCCGCCGACTCCAGAACAGCCAGGGTCATTAAGGCAACACAGAGTGGGGCACCTGAAGCTCGAGTAAGCCCACCAGAGTGTCGATAGGACATTTCCAGGGATCCCAGAGCTGTGCTGACAATATCTCCAAGTCTTAGCGGCCAGGAGGAGGGGCCGGTCACCATCGAGGGGTCTACGATTGACACCCTTCTCAGAACAGTATCTCCTGGTCTTCCACATGCAAGTCAATTCCTATTTGAACCAACAAGAAAATGATACACTCTTTTTTTAACAACCGCAACAGACACAAGACCTTCAGATCTTGTAAGTCATGAAATTCTCCCCCGACATCGCCAAAAGCCTTTTCTGATCTGCGGTCTAGTTTCCTCCCAGCAATCCACATCGACGACGATGATCGGCCTGCTGATGACCCAAATTTCCGAGTCCTGCTCGACGACCCCGACTTGTGCAGCAAGTTGACGAAACAGCTGCATTTAGGTCCGTTCTTTTTAACAAAGGAGGCCTGGAATTCCAACGGGTTCCTTCTGAGCCAGCAATGTGGGAGCGAGTCCAAGACGACAGCTCACAGTGAGTACGCCGGTAGTATTGACCCTCGATTGTATAGAGCTGAGCAACATATCCAGGCTACGTGACGAGATTCCTAATCAAATTCTTGCAACAGCCGGAGGCCCAACATAACCCAGAGTACTCCTGGCTATTCTTGTCATTCAGTATCCTGTGGGTCGAAAGGGGTCAGGACGATACGTCTTGCATACTCGTGTGTTTTGACGATTGCGACAAAATCAGAGACCAGATTGTGCAAGCGTTCAAAGATTATCCTCTAGGAAACATCAAGCAGAATCCTTATTCTGTATATGATGCTTTGCTACGAGCTGTTATGATACAATACGATCAGGCGCTCTGGCTATTTAGAAAACCCGTCCGTGACATCGAAAAGGTTCGTATCACAAGGTGCCTATGCATATTAGTGATTCGCCAATCTAACGCTCTCCAAGAACCGTCGCCAGTTTGCTCAGAGCATCTCGGGGTTGACAGACCAGGAGTTGGAAGATGGCCAGGGCGTAATGGGCTCCTACATTAAGATGCACGAGCTCTCCCGTCACGCAATTCACACGAGCGAGACGCTGCAAGTGGCGGCCAAAACAGTCAAGACAACACTGCGCTACATCGACTCTCACCTCCCTCCCTCCAAGCAGCCTACAGAGAGGATGGCAAACACGGTCGCCGGGCTTCAGTTTTCCTCCAGCTTCCTTGCAAATCTGAAACTGAGAGCCGATTCATTCGTTAACAGACTTGAAAATGAGATACGCTGGGTGGGCAATTCCTCCACCCTCTCTCCTAGACGCCGTGCGGACCAACTGACATCTTTGCTCCTCCCAGGCCTATAATATCGTCAGCGTATATCAGTTGCAAGACACGCAACGGCTCCTCCAAGAATCCCGAGACGAAGGAAAAGATTTGACGACAATCGTAACAGTTCTGACGTTGCTTTTTCTTCCCGCAACTTTTGTAGCTGTAAGTATATATACGTCCATATATTCCTCAGTAGAGTGCTAAACATAATGCGTCGGAGCAGGGTTACTGGGGCATGAACTTTATCTCCTTGGACGAGGGACGCCTGATCGTATCCGAGGATATCCGGATATTTTGGATATCGGCCGCCGTCGCAGTATTCGGCTGCTTTTCCCTTTGGGGTCTCGTCCATTGTGGCGGCTTGGGACGATGGTTGAAGAGGTTGAACGACCGCAAACTGGGTTCCCAGAGGCCGAGGCGAAACGCAAACGGGGTAAAGGAAGCATAGGCGTAGTTTGATATTTCTGATTGTGTAAAGAAAATGTGTTCTTTTGCCGTCGTGTTTCCTCTGACCTGAAGGTGGCGGAGTCATAATAGTAATGAGCTATTCTTAACAATTGCATGTGCACAGCCTCGTTCAGGGCTCCCTCCAAGGCACACACACACAGAGCAAAAAGGTAAGCTGATGCGAATTGCAACTATCCAGATTTTTCCTGGAGCAATGTTTACTCACCTGGACTCGACGTCATCATCCTCGATCTTAAGCGCCCCTTGAGAGAGATGCGGCTAATTAATGTCGAGACATCTGCAATTGAGGAATTTCTCCACGACGCCGACGTACCCCGATACGCCATTCTCTCACATACTTGGGGCAGTGCCGAGGTAGACTTTTGCGAATGGCAAGACGCAAGCAAGGCAGCAACAAAGGATGGCTACGCCAAGATTGTTGCTGCCCGGGAGCAAGCCCGAAGAGACGGCCTCGAGTATCTGTGGGTCGATACATGCTGCATCGACAAACGCAGCAGCGCCGAGCTTTCCGAGGCCATCAACTCCATGTTCGCCTGGTACAGAGATTCCGAGATTTGTTACGCCTACTTGGCAGATGTGGAAGCCGATCGATTTCGACCACACCATGAAGATCCGAGTATCCCCACACTGGGACCCTCGGAGCTCCAAAGCCTCAAGACGTCCAAATGGTTTACTCGCGGCTGGACGTTGCAGGAGCTCCTGGCTCCGCGACATGTTCGATTCTTTTCTCACCCATGGACTCTCTTGGGCACGAGAGAATCCCTCGCTCAACATCTTTCGCAGATTACATCAATTCACGTCTCTTACCTCACGGGAGAAGACTTGCGCACGGCAAGCATCGCGCAGAGGATGTCTTGGGCATCGGGCCGCACAACCAAACGCCGAGAGGACATAGCCTACTGCCTTATGGGGATATTCAATATCAACATGCCCCTCCTGTACGGAGAGGGTGACAGGGCTTTTATTCGCCTACAGGAAGAGATTCTGAAGAAAACAAACGACGAAACCATCTTTGCCTGGTGTTGTCGAGATAGCAGGAAGAATCCCTCCATGCTCACCAGCCAAGCCGATGGCCTCTGCGGACTGCTTGCTAATTCACCACGGAGCTTCTCAGGCTCAGGCACAATTGTCACATGGCCAGAGGAAGGCCACCAGATTGAAACGACGAACACCAGTGTCTTGTTGAGGAGCTTTGACGAATGTCCCATCGCCCCTGCAGGGGGGTCGTCGTGGCGGTACATTCGGCTTCAGGCTCGTGATCTTCGCCGGATGAGCTACTACATCTGCATTCCCGTCGAGTACATCCCAGATCTGGCGACTTACTGCCGTAAAGTAACAAAAGCCCCGGCGTATGGCTTGCCCATCCGGAAAGGTTCCGGGCTCTGGCTTCGGCAACTGGGCACAGTGTGTGGATACGGGGACCTCAAAGCCAAGGACCGTCGACTACCGGTGCTGAAGGAGCAGCCTATAATACCGAAGAAGCCATGCAGGCCCATCTTCGACGTCATAGTCGAACACTCGTTCGTCCTCCACAACAACAGCAATCACAGATTATTTGCTTCATCTGGGGACTTTGCGGACTATCAATTACCAATAAAGTTTGCTGGAAGCAATGCCAACTTCGAATCCACGTGGCAAGGGATACGTCGAGATGACCCCAATCGAGGATTCACAGCTCGTCTTTTATTCTCGCGAAATGATTGGGGTATAGCTCTGTACCTGGCAGCCAGGATGGTTGGAGAGTCACAAACCCTTCAACTCGACCATGTCTATGTAGCTGGGAAGAGAGACATGTGGAAACAGCAGGCGCTTTTGGATGGACGACACACCTCTAAGGATCTTAGCCCTTTTAGGTTGTTTCGTCGACGACGACGACACTGGCAGTCAAGACTCAATGTTGATGGCTATCGTATTGATCTCAGCGTGGTAACTGGTGGGACTGCAGAGGTTGACTGTGCATACATTGTTAGTCTGCGAATTGTACCTGGCGGAAGAAGTCTTGCCTCTGTCATCAGGATATTCCTAGCTGCTTTCTTTCCAACATTGTTTCTGGGTCTGTTCTTGCTGCCGTATATTCTGCGATGGGAAGGGTACGTTGGATACAAGCCAACGGGACTGGACGATGGCAACGATGGATGGAGGGCGATGGATTTATTTTAAGCATTTGCTAGATAGCAAACCGAACCTAGGCAGTCGTTATCTGGGCCACGGCTCGCGAAATAGCAGATTTTTAGTAATACCTAATGTGATCCTGTTACCAGCTGCGAATTGAACGATAACCAGTCAGAGTCCTATAAATGTCACTAAGGAATCTAAGATAGTCGAGACCGAGATACTAGAAGTTGGTCTTATCTATCTTCGGCTAGCGAAGGGATAAGTAGAAGCCGTTGGAGATCAGGTCTGGATGCCGGTCGTGGATCCTTTGACTTTGGATTTGGTATAATGGTTAAAAGGTGGAAAGTTAGGATTTGGTCTGGCAGTCAGTCTTTATAGCCTCTTATAAGAGGCAAATAACCTTTCGCGATGCATCAGAACTGAGTTTGGACTCATCCTTGGATAGAATTTAGCCAATGTATTAGAATCGGGTTTATTGTGGTGCTAGAGATGTGGAAAGACGACGTGTTCTTTGTTATGGTGAAGGCAAGCTGCCGGCAGCCGCGCATTTCAGTTATTAACTACACTTCCAAAAAGAAAAAACTAACAGAATATCACAC